>OZ020164.1:0-63867 GCA_963971145.1 Sussaba pulchella
AATTCAATTCAATTCAATTCAATTCAATTCAATTCAATTCAATTCAATTCAATTCAATTCAATTCAATTCAATTCAATTCAATTCAATTCAATTCAATTCAATTCAATTCAATTCAATTCAATTCAATTCAATTCAATTCAATTCAATTCAATTCAATTCAATTCAATTCAATTCAATTCAATTCAATTCAATTCAATTCAATTCAATTCAATTCAATTCAATTCAATTCAATTCAATTCAATTCAATTCAATTCAATTCAATTCAATTCAATTCAATTCAATTCAATTCAATTCAATTCAATTCAATTCAATTCAATTCAATTCAATTCAATTCAATTCAATTCAATTCAATTCAATTCAATTCAATTCAATTCAATTCAATTCAATTCAATTCAATTCAATTCAATTCAATTCAATTCAATTCAATTCAATTCAATTCAATTCAATTCAATTCAATTCAATTCAATTCAATTCAATTCAATTCAATTCAATTCAATTCAATTCAATTCAATTCAATTCAATTCAATTCAATTCAATTCAATTCAATTCAATTCAATTCAATTCAATTCAATTCAATTCAATTAAAAAGTTAAAAATAATGAGATAGCAATATGCAAGGTTCTACTTTGCGTCGTCTTGAGTAAATTTGAGAAATTTCGTGTATCGTGTTCCCTGGTGCGCTGAAAAATCTTTGCGATCGCAGTTGAGTGCGCAGCAAGAATTTGGTAATCGTAGTCCGCGGTGACGACTCGACCGCAGTGACCCAAATGTGGGGACGTACCGAACTGTGTGGGATGAAATTTTGGTAGCATACTTAAAAAATTTGGGTTTAAAAGTGGGAGTGCGGAGGTTCGTTGTGTCACTCGTAACGGAGAGTGAACTCTCTCACCACTGCGATAGCTGGTGCGCTGAAAATTTTTTGTGATCGCAGTTGAGTGCGCAGCAAGAATTTGGTCATCGCCGTCCGCAGAGACGACTCGACCGCAGTGACCGAAAGGTGGGGACGTACCGAACTGTGGGGACCAAACTTTGGTAGCACACTTAAAAAAGTTTTGGTTTACCATAATTTGGTCCCACACAGTTCGGTGCGTCCCCACATTTGGGTCACCGCAGTCGAGTCGTCACCGCGGACTACGATTACCAAATTCTTGCTGCGCACTCAACTGCGATCGCAAAGATTTTTCAGCGCACCAGGGAACACGATACACGAAATTTCTCAAATTTACTCAAGACGACGCAAAGTAGAACCTTGCATATTGCTATCTCATTATTTTTAACTTTTTATAAAGCTTCCCACATGAGAAAGCTAAAATTTATAAACATTCTTATACATTTAGAAAAGAGTAACGAGTAATGCGAAAGCAGTATGCAAAGTTCTACTTTAATTTCACTGAAATTTATTGAAATAACTCCTTATTAAAATATTATTTTATTTTATTTATTCGAATTCGAATCAATTCTAATAAATGAAAATGAATTTCAAGTGAATCGAATAATATTTCAATAATAGCTTGATAAATTCTAACTTGATATTATTTGTACTCACAGTCCCGTGTTACCGCTTGCCCAGTTGTCACCGCTTGGCCAGCTGTCACCGCTCGCCCAGCTGTCACTGCTCCTCGTGTCAGTACGCACCGGTTTCTTTTTTTTAAGCCTGGTTCGGCTCGTCCCAAAGCTGGGTAACTGGGCCACTCTCTTGTAGTACGCACCGGTTGAAAGGTCCTCGAACTATTTTCACCGACACCGAACTGTCAACGCACGCACTTGTCACCACTTGTCACCGAGCCGCGCTACCCGCGCGACAGGACCGCTACTACCGAGCGACGTTCACTGACTGACCCGGCCACCGGCGGGCGCCGAGCCGAGTGATAAGCGGTAACGCAACGCGCAACGCGAGAGTGGGGACTGGTGGGGACTCTCGGACGGGGCATTTCGTTGCCCCACCTACCGCGAGCCGGCGCTACGGGCTGCCTATCCCTTCGCCGGCCATGCTCGTTCTCTCTCGCTCCACCGCAACCGCCCATGGCGCTATCTCACTCGCACTCATGGCAGCTCGGGCGATGTGTCGCGTCACCTTAGGCTTTGTAGTAAACGGCTTATATTACATGTATCTATGGGTGTGCCAAAACTTCGAGACGCTGTGGAGGAAAGAGAATAATTTATTTATTTAACGTTTCCCCATTTTTTTAACATATTATTGATAAATTAATATTATTATAACAAACGATTATTCATCGTTTAAACTATAAGTTGATGAAAAAAACGTTAATATTTTTTATTTACTATAATATCATTCTTTTACAATTTATATGATATTATGATTTCGTAATTTTTATGATAAAATGATATAATATAATATTTTATCACAATTAATATGTTTTAAAAATATAATATTACTTTCCACGCTCTATAAACTGTAATTCTTTCTCTCGTATTTAGGCTTGTCCCTATTTTTTATATTGCGTAATAAACGCTGTCAAAATCATGGTTGATGCGACTCTCAATGAAAATAATAAAATTAAATAAATAAATATTATATAACAATAATTTTTCGGAGAAAGCTATTGCATCGTCGCGAATAAAAAAAATAAAATTAAAAAAAGTTCGAAATATCTCACGTCGCAATAATTAAACGGTTTTCAATAACCGTTCAATAAAATACATTGAATTTAATTATAATCGATTAATACTTGTATTTGATTCAAATAAATAAAATTAAATAATACTTTAATAAGAACTGAATTGAATGAAATTTAGTCAAATGCTCAGCACCCTGCTATTTTACAGATCTCCGCGAACGTTTTTGTAGCATTGCGCGCGTTCTCATTACCTGTAATCTTCATGACTCTGACAGTCGAGACTTCGACCGGTGGAGACTCCGACCATCCCTGAATAAATCTGAGTAAGTTTAACGAACAATTGTTCATTATTTACTCCATAAATGGATAAAAAATTATTATTATTATTAATACCGATGAGTATAATTATTAATTGTCGATTAATTATCAAAATGTCATATTTAAATATGTATTATATCAATTGTAATTAATATATTTTTTATTAATGACTAATATTCAATGTCGTAACATTGTCTCTATTTGAAAAATAAAAGCAGAGCGAAAATTCAAACGATGCGTCTGACCGGTGGTACGGTCGTACTGCTGAGAGTTTGCGAGCCACGTCACAACTCGTCTCTTAACGTCGCGCGATCCACGTCCACGTCCGGTCCGGAGTAGTAGATAAATTTTTGTTAATAATTTCGTTTCGGTTGTTACAGCTGCCGCCGTCGTACACCATTTTATTTCTTTGCCCTTGCTCGCGCATCAAGTAGCATCATCACCGGCTATAATATTTCCCGTGTCCTATCAACATTCGAACATAACCTCTCAACGTTTAACAGTTGAAACACTTGTTCATAATTAATATTCGCAAGAATTATAATGCTCAAGATATCTGACAATTAAAAAAAAAAAAAAACGCTTCGACAACGAAGGTGACAAACGAGACGATAACGAAGAGAATGGTAAAATATGTCAACTAACCATTTGCGCAGTGGAAACTGTATCATCTACCAAAGGTTTATATATTCTCCAATTGTGCGGTTTTTCATCCCTCTAGCGAATCCAATTTCCAAGTTGCAGCTGCATTTTCAGATTATTCGTGCGGCGTTTACAACATCGGTGAGAATTTGAGTAGAACCCCCTTGCTGCCTCCCAATGACTAATCCATTGTGGGAATAAAATTTAGTCCAACGTCCAAACACATTTTATACACGGCAACGAGAGATGGGATTACCATTGTTTGTTTGATTTAAGAGACAAGGGAAGAACTGTTTCGACTATCAGAGGTGAGCGTGATGAATATATACTTGCTCTATTTCAAGCTACTTAAACCTTTATCTGGTGCTTCCCTCGTAATTGGACAAAGACCATTGATAATACATGGAGCTTTGTTATATTTAAGTTATTATTTTGGCAGGATATATAGTTGGTATTCTGTAATTATTAATTGTATCGAATAAATATTGCAGACTCAGCCACAGATGGCAAACTCAGACCGTTGTCAAGTTTCTATGTCAGTAGCGACGACAGGCTTGTCGTTGTCGGCAGTGAACACGTGGGAGGCGACTCTTTTATTTTATTTTGGGACCTTGGGTACAATGGTAGTCGAACAGAAGCAAACAACAATCTTCTTGGCGGCTATTGGGAATCGCACATGGACGATGTGACCACTCTGGCGTTTCATCCTAACCGGACCAATGTTCTCTCTTCTGGAAGTACCGACGGATTGATCAATGTTTTTGACTTGACAAAAGATAACGAAGATTCGGCTCCTAATTATTCGCTCAACACGGAATCCTCAGTCGTAAGTATAACTTCCAACAGGGATGCTTGGTAATTAATCGATATTGTTGTTATTGTATTTTAATATTATTCATCGTATATATATTAAGGTGTGTGTGTTGGAAATGTTAATTAACAGTTGGCAGAAATATATTATGTATGTTAATACATATATTACAATAAATGAGAAAGGATCGAGTCAATTGGCTGGATGACGGAAATATATGGTGCACGATGCACACTCGTCAACTCCAACTTTGGGACTGCGATCTGTATGCTGAACCGTACGGAAAATTCTATCGTAACGTCGTCGGATCATTGATGGTTTGTTTTATTAAAATTTCTACAGACATTGAGGAGTTGAAATATTTATTTAATTACTTAATCTTTTGTATCAAAGCAATCGGATCCGGACACTTGTTACGTCGTTAAAATGCACAACTCAAAAAACTTGGGACAAGCATTTTTTATCGCTGGCTCGAGTGACGCGAGTGGGTAAGATCGGAATATTTTTTAAACAATGTATTTGTATTTAATTTAATGTTGTTTGATTGATGACGATATTAAAATTGCAACGTTTAATTGTCAGTGGACTAAGCGGTTTGGGATTCGCGGATGGTAACTTGGGCGTGTGTTACGATTTCATTGGAAACCAGCAAACAGCTCGTGCGAGATATCTGGTATCACGAAAAGGTAAGGAATCGCGGATCGCCTTCGTCTCTTAATAATAAATAAGTTAAACATATTATTTTTTCTCTCCACAACAGACCGATCGATTGATAACGGCCGGAGAAATGAGAATAATTAATGTGTGGAAGCGAAGCGATTCTCCACGACAAGTCGTTGCGGTGCCAAAACCACTTGCTGCTGCTAAACCTCGGGACAAATTTATACGACCAAAACCCCTACTCATTTTCGTCTTATCATTGCCCATTATCTTTACATGTTATTTAATATGTTTGTGTACTTCTATTTATTAAATAAATATATATTTTCCATTATAGGAATGGGCTCTGATGAAACAATTGTCTATCGGAGTCTAGAGTTTTGCTTTCGCCCAGAGATGTTTGATTCTTATATACTTAACATTAGAAAAAATATCCGATGTGGGTACCCGGGACAGATTTATCTGTCAACAACTGGAAGAACAAATATTGCATCATAGGGCCCGCGAGTTCTCGTTGGGAGGGAGGGGGAAGGGATATTTGTGTTACGATTGTACGAGGAAGGTTCATTTTATTTTTTTTTTTCTTTTTTTTTTTTTTGGGACGTTGACGCGTACGAAGCTCGAGAATAAAACACGATAGTGAAGAGACCGGCAAATTCCAGTCGTTGGCTCCACAACGTCCAGGGAGTATTTCACAGTAAATATAAATAACGTCATCGTGGGTCGTCTTCGTCGGCGGTTGAGGAAGGTTCCCTCCGCTCCACGGCTCCCGCATATATTTGATACTCGTTTTTTTTTTTTTTTTAATTTTTTTCAACCCTTTTTTCATCTGTATTTTTTTTTTTTTTTTTTTTGCACGGACCAACCACCCGAGCACCGATGTTGAAATCAATGTCGGCGTGTCAAACGCGCCTAAATGCCAATATACATGTATATTTATATTTATGTATAAATTAATAAACATAAATATATATAAATATGAAACACCGCGATGCTCAGACAGTGACGGTAAATGGTTACGTGCCCCGTTGAATTTCAGTAATCGCCGGAATCCAGCCCCGTTTTGTTTATTTAATTATTTTCCATTGTTGAATCACCGGCCTATAAATTCTTCAATGATCAACGGGAAATCCCCTGGAGTCTCGGCAAAAGGCTCGTACGAAGGCAGCTGCAAGGTCGGTCACGCTGCTGCATAGCGACGGGTCAAACATAGCCAACATCGTACGTCCTTTATGCCGTTACAAAAGAACCCTCCCATTCAAAGCTCGTGAGTACAGAGTCGTAACAATTTATAAAAACCGTTTCTCCTTGCTTCATTGGCATTTCTCTTTTCAAATACGTATTTTTTGGTGGTGGGTGGGGGCGGGCTTGTTCAGACCAGTAAAGGGCTAATGCTAATGCAATTACTGTAATTCAACGATAACTCGATCAACGTACTACGCCTTCGGAGGGTGGAGTACATTTTCAGTCTGCCCCCTCTCTCTCGCTCTCTCTAACACTCACTCTCTCTCCCTCTCTCGCTCTCTCTTTCGCTACCACTTCTCATTTCCTTATCGTTCTTAAGCGCCTGCAGCTTGTTGTTTGCGCAATCATTTTTTTCTTATTCATCTCGTTTTCGCTCATAAAAGCATTTTTCTCATCGCACCTCATTCTCACTCTCGACTAGCGCTTGCAATTCTCCCCATAGTTGACGTTTTTTTTTCTTTCTTTTTCGGATTTTCGTTTCTCATTTGTTTTATGCAACACATAATGCGACTAGGTAGTACAGGTTAATAATTAATAATTAATATCGTTAGTTATACAATAATAACGTATGACTAGACAATGCAAGATAATAATTATATTCGTAAATATTAATAATCGTGGATTGCAATTTATATCAACAATGTGACGGCGCATTTTATTTATCTTTTCCTGGTGTATTTTGTTGAGATTTTTCTGTTCTTTATTGTTTGTTTGTTGTTTTTTTTTCGTTTTTTTCATTTTTTCTTATGATTTTGTGTAAAATGTAAATATACGTGTGTCTGTTTTGTCATTTTTGCTTGCCTCAATATTTATGTTTTGTTTTCGCGTTCGGGGGGGGGGGGGGGGGGGATAATCTCCGCGAGTCAGTCTCTCATATTCAGGATCAAGGATCGTCCGATAGATTTCTTGTTTATTTGTCCGTGCAGTCTGTCCCCGGTGTGTATACACTTGTTTATAATCTTTGTAAAACAATGAATGACATTTTTATAAAATCGTTCGTTTTTCTCTATTTTTTCTTCAATATCCGTATTAAATAAATAGGTAGAAAACACAATTATTAAAGATTTGGAAAAAAAGAAAATTTGAAAAATATCAAGAATAAACTGAATTATCAAGCGGACCGTGGCTCAACACCTTATTTCAGATAAATAGAAAGATAATTTTCATATTAAAGTTATTGTTGAAAAGTTTAACATATAATTATATATTCTTCACAAACTCACCTGTCTGCAGAAAACGTGGGTTAATAAAGGATAATTATGCACTTATTTTGAAATTGGTTAAATAATATCCAAGAGGCTAGACTAATTTCAGGACAATTTTTTTATGTATTATTTCAATGTGTCCAGCACCATGGTTGCCTAAAAGAAGAGCAATACAATAATCGCACCTGTATTTTTTCGACTCAAATGGCAACGGTCATTCAACAAGCGCCGTAATAAAATTCTTGTAATTTACGCAGCTCATTTCAGAGCTGGTTCTTGGCTTCTGCGTTATCGCCAACCTTAACGACAGTTCCCTAACAGAATTCCATTGCGAAATGTCCGCCATGAGTCTGATTGTTCCACCAACATTTAGCACAGGAGCGGATGAAATGTCAAAATTGTTGTGTGCACATGGGACATGGTATTAGCTACATATTACCTAATGCCTCTAATAGATGGTGGCAATTGTCGCTACAACGACGGACAGTGACCAAGTTTTGCACTACGAATCGAAGATGACTGTGAAACAGTAAGATTTTTAGCGGTTATGCTGCTCTTCCAGCAACAGTCGAAGAGTTCATCCGTCACCGCTATCACCTGGAGAATAAATGCACAAAGGTCGGGGCCCGTCAGTCCTCAGAAAATATTGAATCAGATGTTTGAGGTTATGCACAAAAATAAAACTTTTGACTCTCATACTAGCGTCTCTATCGGCACGGTCCATACTCGTATTTGGGTTTAAATAATGTGAAAAATAAAAAAAATAAAAAAATCGTCGTTGTCCTTAGTTAAATAAGATATATTGATCAATCCGTCCGTAGCCAAGTAAACATCGACGATACAATGACGTTGACACAAGCAAAACGTTAGTCACAATTAATCGTGGTTACTAATGTCATCAAAAGTGTGAATTACCAGCGAAAGGTTATGTTTATATGTTGATAGGACGCAAAATAGCCCGGGGACGATGCTACCAGATGCGAGGAAAGGCGACGAAATGGAATGGCACGACAGCGACAGCCGCAGAAAGCCGTAACAACCGAAAGAAAATTATTTACAAAAATGTAGCACCTATATAAAGTTATCCGACCGATTCAACTGATTTAATTTCTAAAAAGTTGTAAACAATAGTCGGTAAATTGTCGAAATTTTTCGGACCAAACCACAATTTGTCGGACCGTCGTTTACTTGTAAATAAATAAACAAATTTAACCGTCAAGTTTATCATAATTCGACCGTCAAAAATTATACTCGCTCCTCCGCCGGTGTTCTGCTTCTGCGTCATGGGATTGTTAACCCGACGGTAGAGAAAAAGACAGAGATTGACGGCTGGTCTATCTCTTTCGGCACGCGTATTCGCCGCGTCTAGCACGGAATTTTTCTTTACCCTCAAAGACAGTTACATAACCTAATTGTTGTTTTGTGAAACCGTTAAACAGGTGTATACAATTATTCCATCGAAATCTACGTGTCATTGAGCGGCGTTGAATCATTGGGATAATAATTGGTCAATTATTAATATAAAATTTATCCTAAAAGTACAAACATCGTAATGAGCATCGTAAAATTATCAAATTTTATGTGGCTCGGTAAGTAACTTGGAAATAATATGAGCGACCAATAATTTTGTAAAAAACACGCACACATGAAATATGTAAATTAATATCGTTGGATTATTGATAATAATATTTGTTTAGGAAAGCAATTTGTCGAAAACCATTTAAAGATGGTTCGAGGAATGTCGACGTCGGCGCAACCCAAGTTTGAGAAAAATGTAAAACCTAAAACTGCGATTGTAATGATAAACATGGGCGGTCCAACGCAAACCGACCAAGTAGCCGATTATTTATTGCGAATTATGACAGATCGAGACATGATACAGCTACCGGTGCAAAGGTTTTTATTATTAAAATTATAATAAACAAAAAAGTGTTGATTAACTTAAATGTCGTTGAAAAAGCAACCATAAAGATTAATTGAAATATGGATTTCAGTCGTCTTGGTCCATGGATAGCCAAGCGTCGAACGGGCGAAGTTATGAAAAAATATTCCGAGATAGGCGGCGGTTCGCCAATTCTGAAATGGACCAATCTTCAGGGCAAACGATTGTGCGAACAGTTAGACAAAGTTTCGCCGGAGACGGCGCCGCATAAACATTATGTGGCTTTTCGTTATGCTGATCCTTTGACAAATGAGACTTTGCGACAGATAGAAGAGTATGAATATGTATAAAAATTATAATAACGATTGGACAAAGATTATGTTATTTTTAATTATATTTTAGGGATGGTCCTGAACATACCGTTCTTTTCTCTCAGTATCCGCAGTACAGCTGTGCAACAACTGGATCTAGCTTCAACGCCATTTACAAATATTACAAAGACAGGTAATGGCATGTACAATTGGTGAAAAAACATAATGTTTCCAAAGGATAAATAATAATAATAAAACAAAAATAAATAACCTAAATAATAATTGGATAATTTGATTAATTTATGTTATTTTAATGATTTACAGAGAATTTCCAAAAAATATGAAATGGAGTGTAATAGATAGATGGTCGACGCATCCTCTTCTAGTCAAGACTTTTGCTAAAAGAATTGAGGAAGAGTTGGAACATTTTTCCAAAGACATAAGAGACGACGTCATTATACTTTTTTCTGCACATTCGTTACCCCTGAAGGTTGTTATGAAAATCATTATTTTTATTATAATTTTGTTTAATTGCCGTTTGTAATTATTTCCAAAGATTATTATTTGATGGTTAATGATAAAATAATAGGCGGTAAACAGAGGAGATTCGTATCCGTCGGAAGTAAGCGCTACCGTCCATGCGGTCGTCCAACAACTCAACTATAAGAATCCTTACAGTTTAGTGTGGCAATCAAAGGTATTTAATTTTTTTGTTTCTCGTCAAACTGTAAACGATAACCGTCGCGACTTTCGGAACATCGAGAACTATTGTCGTGGAGTTGAGTACTTCCGAAGCGACGGATTAATTAACGTCCTTCGACTCACTTGTCGTTAATTGATCAATTCGCCGCACATGCTCGTTACAACCTTCTCACAATTCAAGACCACCCAGTTTCACTGATTTCACAATTCATTATTATTTATTTTTTTCTAATTTCCGACAATCGTTGACGATTTTTTTTTTTATACATAATCATACGGTGAAATTCAGGTTGGACCGTTACCTTGGCTAGGGCCTTTCACCGACGACGCGATCAAGCAGTACGTTAAACAAGGCAAAAAACATTTCATCCTAGTGCCAATTGCGTTTGTCAACGAGCACATAGAAACATTGCACGAAATGGATATTGAGTATTGTCACGATTTGGCTAAAGAGGTAAATAAAAAAATAAAAAATTTTAAAAAACACACACAATCTTCAACTTTGGTCACTTCTATGCAAATTCAATTATATACATATGAACCATTCCATTGAATTTCGGACAACCTTGGGTTTCACTAGCTGGGATGTTTATGATATTCACATTGCTTGAAATGCATGTTGAAAAACAAATCCGCAAATTTCGACAGATTTTTTTTTCGTTTATTCTGACAGTTGTCAATCAGGCTATTTTTCATTTTTTTCCGATTTTGGTTATGTTTAAGTATTTTTCTTACGCGCTTACGCTGTTAAAAAATATATTGAAAACCTGTTGTTGACGTCAAATTGTCTCAGCTTTTCGCAAAAAATATAATTTTATCATTTTGTCTCTCAAAAATTCATCAAAATCTAATTTGAAACTTAAAAAGCTGTTTTTCAGTCGTTGCTTAAATTTTGTAAATTTTTTCAATACTTTTGTCAGAAAGTTTAGACAATTTCACTTGAAATAAAGATTTTTCATTCATTTTTTTAACAACCTGAGCAAGTGGAAAAAATACTTGGGGAAAAAAAAAAACAAAAAAAAACCTTAACTGCCAAAAGAATAGAAAAAAAAATCGAAAAAACGTGAGAATTTGATTTTTAACATTTATTTCAAACTGTGTAAGTATTAAAAAGATCCTAAATAGTGAAGACTAATGTTGTCGGATATATGACAGAATGACTTATAGGTTATTTCTCATTTGGTCGATTTTCGAATTTTTATTGCGCCACTCTCAATCGATACGGGGAGAAGAAAAAATATTGTCGAGCCCAATTTGACTTTGTTAGTCCAACTCTCACTACGCGGTGATGATCAATTACTCTTGAAAAATCCAATGCTATATGAAATTAATGGGTACAAAACATACTTTCAGAGAAAAGTAAATGAACATAAATCATTCCATTTAACGTTTACACCGTTTCTTCGATGGAAATTGTGCAATTGATCAATGGCGTACGCGTGGCAAGAGATTTTTTTTTTTTTTTTTTTTTTTTTTTTTTTCTTCATTCGATTAATATCCTGGTCCAATGAAAATCTAAAAACGATTGCACATGCATCACCGTGACAACCGTTGAAGAATTTTCAATATCGATACCCAAAATTTTTTTATAGTTGGGAATTGACATTATAAGAAGAGCCGCAGCACCCAACGACCATCCGTTATTCATCGATGCCTTGACTGACATAGTTGACACGCATTTGCGATCAAATGGACGGATAAATCCAAAATTCTTGATTCGCTGTCCACACTGCGTAAACGAAAATTGTCGTACCAGCAAAACGTGGTACTCAAAAATTTGCAATGCTTGATAATCAAAAAAATATCTTATGTTTTTCGAATTCATCGAGATTGTTTGATTGAGGTTATAATATAATGGTGGGATCTTGATGTTAGATTTAATTTTTTATCTTAAACTATGTAAATAGATCTCTCATGAATCAATACCAAGAGGCTTTTTTTTCCGCGTATGAAGCTTATTATTATTATTATTTTTCATCAACACAGAATACGTTAATCGTTTGTTATTTTCTACGATAATTGCCACGTCGAATCCTGATGACAAGGAACAATCTCTATCTACAATTTTTTCTAAGTCAGTGTATAAGTTCGTAGTAAAATGATTAAAATTGACAATCGATAAAACATCTGCCCCCAGTGTCAATTAAAACTTTGGTTCGATAACAATCGTTCGAGTATTTTGAAATGCACCTGTACCCAACCACTCTCGATTTCACAATAAAAACAACGATGATACACATGTATAGGAGGAAAATAAAATTGATAGGACGTAGGTAATAAAATAATAGATTGCGCGTCGGGTGATAGATCGCGCTGTGCGCCACGTGTGGTATCTAGGTCTCCCTCAGCCATGAGCCATCAGCCATTTGTGTACAGCAAGGAGTGCCCGTAATTAAATTAGTCTTGATAACAACGATGCAACGGTGAAATGTGGATTTCCGGAAGGTCTAACAATAATCGTTGATCGAATAATTTATGTTAAAACAAAACATATTATTGTTTATCGATTAATAAGGTGTTAATGTTGTAATATGAAAAAATTTAAGAGACGCGTAATCTCGCGCATCACAATCTATCCATAGTTAATTGGTACCGCGTGTGCGCAGACTCCCGGGGCGGGAGGCGAAACGCGAAACGCGTTTACACGGTCCTGCGCGACGCGCTACTCGACAACTCGACTGCGGTGACTATATAACCGCGTGACGTCGGCCGCGGCCGTCAGTATGTGTCATGCTTTGGGGGTACGTGGATCTGTGATGGCGGCTCGAGTGCGGTTGAAGATGCAATGCGGCACCGTCGCGCTATTGCCGTTTGTTGTTTTTATTTTTTTGTGCGGTGTAGACATTGTTAGTGGAATGTTCGAGCACAGACATTGTACTCATCAACATCCACGAGCTCATGAGGTAAGTTTCGAGTTGACATTTCGTTTTATACAACGGTCGCGACGCATAACTCGTGGATGTCGCGTGTAATGCTAAGGCATCGCACCGACTGGAGACTTATTCTCGGGTTTCGATATAACCTTACTTGGCCGCCTTTTATATTTCCGCTCCTTCTTTCTCTATTAATTATTCGATAATCAAATGGATAGATGAGAATTCGAAAACAATTAACTTTGCCACTCTCCTCTCTCTCTTTCTCGCGCGCGCCTCCCCGCGCCCCCGCGCGATGTCATTTACTCATTAATTTACCAAGTTGTTATTCTACGTGGTTTCTATCTGACCGTCGCGCCAAGAGGTACCACTTACCTGTGACGAGAAACTATAAAAACCTCTTTTACGACATACAACCGTAAACCGCATGATATTTTATTGTTTTTATTTGTACTTAGTTATTTGAGAGTAATTGTGGATTATTACCGAAATAATCAATAAGATTATCACATCGTCGAAACCCAATGGGGATTTTTTCAACTCACGCGGTCGATGCAAAATGCAGCTAGTGGTACAAAATGATTTAACGATCAGTCGTGACATTGAAATACCCCCGCAAGCGCTAAATTCGTTGTTAAGTTTTAATTTAATTTTTAATCGATCGATTCTACAAACCGACCGTTGTAAACGTTTTTAAAAAACGATTTTTCATTACACCGGTAATGTTAGATGTTATAGTGTTAAAAGTTTAAACCTGATATGTTTTGCTGGTGAGATAATAATATCATGTGGGAAGGCACGAGGGCACCTCAACGTCGAAACACTTTCACGAAACACTCCGTCGGGTTATTCGCGTTCTATAATGTCTCGCGCGGGTGAAAGTTTTCGTGGATAGAAAATTGGTTGCTGCTGAGATTGGTGGGTTAACGATGACGATAACACTTTGGTTAAAGGAGCTAAAGTTCCGTGGTTTATTTACTTTACACTAGTGATCTCTCCGTGCGAGCACGTGTGGCAGTTGTAGCGCTGACGGTGCCGGGGGTGCCGGGGTTGCTGATAGTGGCCATGGTCACGTGCTACTTCTGACTGTCTTTCATGCCTACTCATGTTTCCCGCCGTGGTCAACGGCGAGAGTGTATCGCTCCGAGTATAAGCCAAATCACTCCCGTGTCTGTTCGTTCATCCGTCTGCCACGGCCTATTTTGACAGAAACCATAGTAGCATATAGTACAACTTATACAACTTATTGACCCACTTTATTTTCACTAGTTAGCACCCAAAAATCAATTCAATTGTTTTTCCGACACCCTATAATAATAATAAAGAAAATTAAGTCCTGCGAGTTGGCCCTGATTTTTTTTTTATATACCTCCAATCTAAAATGACCGTATTGAGGGACACCCCTGCACACATCAATGCGATTACGATTAATATATGTTTTAATATTTTTATATATATCGATTCGGTGTTTCAATATTTATTTTCGTTAATCGAATGAGATTGAAAAATAACGTTTTGATTTATTTACCTTTAGGGTATCAAAGTGGGGCAAGAACTCCCGTGTGTGTTCTGCATTAAATTGTCCGATATTTACGGCTATGAGAACATTTGTAGCGACTCGGGATCGTGCTCAATACTCTACTCCAAAATTATGTTGTATGCACCCTGCACGCATCTACGCGTCCCGATATTATCGTCTATAGATATTAATAACTTCTCATATTTGAATGCCGTAAAGAATTATAACGAAATGATAACACTTTGACTTTAGATATTTTTTTAGTTGGCTCAGCCTCAGAATTTCTATGTCACGAAGATTTTTCTCTGCTGTCACTCTTAACGCCGGTTATAAAGCAATCTTAAATTGGTGGATGAACAGAGTGAGCCACAATTTTCGGTTACGGAGTCTCGCTTTAGGCGCATTTTTCTATCCGCAACGGCTAGAGGTCGTATATTCTTATCATAAAACCCTGAGCTCCGCTGATTAGCCGGAGTGGTAAACGAATTCGAATATCGTTAAGTGGTGTAACGGCCCGCACGCATCAGTCGCGTATGGTTTCGCGATCCCATAGCGCCCTACCTTATCGCCCGGGAACCGCAGAGACGGAGGCTCCCGAAACCAGATTTCGATGCCGTTGTTACTTCTAGCCTCGTTTCCGATGCAACGTCGGCTTACCATACGCAGTACGCGCACAAAAGCAAAACTAAATCGCCGTCGTGTTTATGATAAGAGTATCAACGTTGCGACGGGTTTTTCGTTGGGAAGCCGACAGAAGCTCATTTTCGTATGCAATGATAGAATCAATGAGGAAATATTTTATTCGAAGCTCAAAGTGTCTGATAATGATGGATCGATATGAGTGGATCACTAGTGTCGTTGTGAGGGGATTTTAAGGTTTGGCTATTCATCATGTTATTATAAAGAGAATATGATTAATTTATTGTTACTGTTATTGGCTTAATTGTTATTTCGAATTTTTACTATCTAAATTACGTGGGTGATGCGCTTCTCATTTGTATCTGTTTCAGATTTTTTTTAAAAAACAGAACATACGTCTGACGTTAATACATTTTGGTCTATGACTGTATGGTTAAAGCTACTGCAGAGTAGTGAGAAGCCCCGCATTTAAGCAAATAACAAACTAACTAAAAGTCTCGGGTAAAATACGTCCGTGTGTCACATATGTTGATTGGCAACAACGGTTAAATCCATGAAAAATTTCAGATCGAATTGCGTCCTGCCGATGTAAAATGTCTTCGAGCCTTCATATAATCCGGGTGTAGAATGTAATCAACCAGTCATCCGTAACAACGTGGATCGAGCACTCTGCAATCGCGGAGCTCATACCTTATTTACATAATTTATAACTCGATGCTCGAGGCTGTTCCATAAGTTGTAGTAAATAGTAGACACTACACGGTACAGGGGGGCGGAAGATACAGGGGGGGGGGGGCAGAAAATCGACTACGAGAATGAGAAGAAAAAGGATATGACGGCTAGTCAGGAGAAAGCAAGAGAGGTAGAGAAAAGTCAAATGAATTATGCGATGCTTATTGGCCACTCGCCAAACGGTTTACCTACCCGGTTTGTGTTGGCGCGGCGTACACGTGCCGCTCGGTAGCGGAGAGCTTGAAAGGGTTACGTTGGGGCAAACAGCAGAGGGTGGACCCATGACGATATGTACCAGCTCGACTATCTCCGATGCCTCCTGGGAGTCTTTCATTCGGACTTATTAACCAATCCCAGGGACGGAGCATTTGCGGAGAATCCGGATTTTGTCCTCATTGCCATTTTTTATTTCTATCAACTTACGGCAATGAGGAAAAGAGGGTTCAACAAATATTTTGATTCACAGTCAAATTTATTTAAACGTCTGTGCACTTTTATTATACATCAATTCGATGGATTACCGTATAAAAACATAAACTTTTGTGTGGTATCGAGTCGTGGATATAATTTAATAGTAAAAAAAAAACCTTGTATACTGCAGATGAGGCGGCTGACGTAGGTAACCAATGACAAACCTTGACATGATATTATGACTAGGCTCGAATCGAGTACCGTAGGACCAACAACCCCGCTTGCGCAGGTCACTTTTCTGTAGATATTCTATAGATATATACACGCGATACGCTACATCCCGTTCTGATTTATTTAGGTATTCCGCGAGGATGGGACGATCCGAGGTTCGAGTCCAAGTGCTGAATCGCGGGCGGACTGTTCGAAAACTCGATTATACGATCGAACTTCGCTAGTCCGTTCGCTGTGTGACGACCTTTTCCATTACGTACCGCCCTTTCCTATATGTCTTACCACGGGACGCAAGTGCTCGTTCTCGTTTATCCTCGCAACTACGACGCTCTAACTTTGCCTCTCGTCTCCGATCTTCCATAGCCCCAAGATAACGACTTGGAAATAACGGAATATTGTTGAAATTCTCTCGCATCACATCGTTGTCTCATGGTTTAACGGGGAACAGAGTGTAATTGCTGAGAATAATGTCGTTCTGTTAGAGAAATTATTTCGAACTGAATAGCTTTTATTCCAAATGAATCCAATGAATTATCGTTCGAAAACTCTAGGATTCATCGAAATTTCTTTACTAAACTGATTTTTAATTGCCATAAGAATAATCCGATTGCCTTTTCTCGTATTTTCCTTATTTATTCAATTATTGTTACCATTTTCTCGAACAAAAAAAGTGTTGGGCTTATGAAAACTTTCCAAATAGTAGCATTTTTCATTTTCACAAAAACATCCCTATTGCCTGAAGAATAAAGGATGCCCAAATTATAGTTGTTTTTTTTTCCAGTTGATTCGATTATTGCTCACAGTCGAGATTAAGGCGAAAATAAATTGTGTATCTTTTGTTTGGTCATTAATCGATGATGATTGGAAACAGACGAGAAATAAAATATTAAAAAATCACGATAAAAATGTTATATCGTTTAACTCGTGGATGAAGAGTTGTCATTGTAAACCCGTCGTTTCCGAAACTCGGCAATTGGGGACGTATTTGGAACGGTTGAGAGCTAGAGAGAGGATCCAGGACAGTAATCTGCACTATGAAATAGGATCGAAATGGTTGCGTTAACGACGAGGAAACCGCCATTTAATTCGAAAGAGTTTGTGTGTGGTTGTCCGGAAGCCCTGGCTTGCGAAAAACTATGTAGAAAAAACTGATAGAGATATTCGGGACGTTACATCGAGAATAATAGCTCCGAGATTGTGCGTTTCGCGGGACTTTTAGACGTTTGCAGTGTTCTGTCAGGCTTTCGAGTTTGACAGGCAGAAAAATCGTAGCTCCGCCAATTTTATAGGTACATTGATCCGGTTAGTTCCATTTGAAAGCTCTTGAAAAACCGCTTGAAATGACGTGCGGACCTTTGAAATCCGATTGCAATTTCCGTCGATAATTTCTTACGAAACAACAAAATTATTGATGGAAGTTGCATTGGGATCCCAGAAGTCCGCACGCCATTTTAAGCGGTTTTTCAAGAGCTTTCAAATGGAACTAACCGTATCAATGTACCTATAAAAGTGGCGGAGCTACGATTTTTTTAATGGAAACTTTTCGTTCTTCCCATGTTAATCAAATGGGAAAACTAGAAAAATCTTGCGCGACCCCTAAAAATGGTCCGATCGGGCTCATTTTTGGACACGATTCTCTTGATGGAAGATACTTTGGCGTAAATGTATTTTGATTGAAAGAAAAAAAAAGTTTTTTTTTCAAGCCGGCCTAATATACATGCATGACGACGAATATTGATTTTGTCTAATTTGCCATTCATGGTACACGCTGAAGTTCGTCCATTGGGAAATATCTACTATTATTTTTGTGGAAAACGTCATCATTCATACCATTCGACGCTGTTACCATCGACGAAGTTTAATAATTAGTGACAGCGATTACGTCGAAACGGCATCTCCCGCCGTGTTATCATTTTTAAAAGCCAACTAGTCAGTGGTCATCGGCATACAATAAAGTCACGTGATTGTGTGTGTGCGTATGCATTTACATATAATACGCCTAGTACATCGGTAAAGGAAGAGGATGAGCTGTCCAGTCTGGTATATAACATGGAATTCGATTCGTGTATTTGCACTTTGTCAACGAGTCTCGCATTGCGATCGTTCTTCTACGCTCGTGGTTGGTTCTCGCTCTAACTTCGTGAAGTTTCGTCGTCCCGCTCTCACGTCGGACATGTAAATGCCATGTGTGTGTATGAATCGTCGTCGCACGAGGTATACAGCTCGAGCATTCCAACCAGGGCCAGAGACCCTTTAGCAAAGGTCCACACGATACGGGAATGGCTCGATTCGTGGGAGTGCTAGTTGGTTGGTTGGTCGGTCGGTCGGTTGGTTGGTTGGTCGGTTGGTTAGTTGTCTGGGTGGTTGGGTGGTTGGGTGGTTGGGTGGTTGTTTGGTTGGTAGGTTGGTAGGTTGGTTGATAGTATAGCTTGTAGATAGGTACTACCTCGTAGACAGAAGAACGTTAGGCAGTCCAGCTTGAGGGGACGTATAAACCGTACAGTGATTGGACCGGTAAGTAATCGTCCGGGCAATAGTTAACAAACATATTTCACGGTAAAATATGACCGGCTTATCTGACGGAAAGAAGAACGGATGGACGGACGAAGTATCGATTACTGTGAGCACGGTCACGTGTTTGCAAATCGTGCAAACCAAAGTCGTACGGCCTACGTGAGTTCGTAAGGTACAGCTGTTGGCACACGGCCGGATTTTGTTCCATCATCGACATGGACACTATCGATCACCGGTGAATAACACAACACATGAATTCTATCCCGAAAACGGCATTCACGAAAGTTCGCAACAACGAATAGGGTCAGATGAAAGTTGTAGGGATCGAAGAGGAAACTCAGCGCTGAGGAAATCTATGCTCTTACAGTTCATGTTTTGATCCCGCAAGCATAATGTCATTTTTTAAATTAGGAATAATGCTTTTGGTCCTCCTGCTTTTTCATCCGTATTCAATGATACCTTATGCTATGGATTTCTCTTCGATTTTCCATGGGATATCGAACGAAAATAAAATAAAATAAAATTTTCTTTATTCGTGCGTCTTTCGCGAGCAAAAACGATGAAATTTTCTTCGTTTACGAAAACGTCGATGTATGAAGTGAACAAGAGTTGTGGACAGTGTGAGCAAGAGCCGTTCCACTAATCAGATTTTATTATCCATTTTTGATCGGTATTATATCGTCTTTCTTCGGGGGACCTGTCGCAATGATACTGATACTTCACTTATCTTGGGCGCGAGTAGACGTGTGTATCGAAAGGCATCACAAATGTATTCAAAACGATTTCCGTTTCGACAACATTATCCTAATCCGTCACTTATTCGCAACATTGAAATGAACTTTCCCAACAAATACGGTCCGGTATCGCATGTACTATATTACATCGATGGAGGCATTATCTCTGCAAGATATAGAGAGTCGCATTAACTTGACTTGTCACTCGGCTTCAGAGGAGTTGAATGAAGACCCGAATATCTTTCAATACGGCCTGTTCAGTGATGTATCAACGTTCCATAGTACTGGTTCATTAAACCGTCACAACTGTCACTATTGGTCAGCCGTAAACCCTTATTGGACTCAACAGATTGATCATCAACACCGATGGAGAATAAACGTTTGGTGTCGTATTGTCGAAGGTCAAGTTATTGGATCTTATTTTTTTTATGGAACTGTTAGCGGCCCAAGGTACTTATAGTTTCTGCAGAATGTATGATCAGCGCTCATTGAAGATGTGTATATAGTGACCAGACAGAGGGCATGGCTTCAGCAAGATAATACACTACCACACTACGCTTGATCTGTTAGGGATCATTCGAATAATTTTTTTCCCGATTGTTGGATTGGTAGAGATGGTTTTGTGCTGTGGCCGCCTCGAAGTCCTGAGTTAACACGATTGCATTTTTATATGCGGGTCTACCTTAAGGATGTAGTCTACACCAATCGGCAAACAACACCAGTAGATCTGAAGTGACGCATCAGAGATGCAATTGTAAACAATGCACCCGTAGCTCTTCGGTCTATTCTTGGAAACTTTCGACGTCGACTGGAAAGGTGCCGCGGTGTGGCAACGTGAAACATTTTCTGTAAAGACTGTGTCCTGCACGTACACTACCACCAACGTATAACATGAAAAATTAAACCGGTTACGATGCTGGAAGACTGAAAATCACATTTCATTCTATTTTCGTGCGACATTTCACGGAAACCGATGAGAAGTTCATAACATCGGGTATCGTTGAATTCGTCTCGAAAAGGGGCACAACGTCAAGAGGATTAAAAGTATTCTTCTCGCTCGAAAAAAAAAACGAGATTATGCTTGCACCATAAAAACATTAACTGAAAGAGCATAGATTTTATTAGCACGGAGTTTTCCTCTTCGCTCACTGGAACATTTTTCATAGATGTGTGATGACATAATTATTCAATTAATAATTTATGTATAAATTCATATATAAATCGTATGAAGTCAGCGTCGGGGTTATATATATATTTTATATATGCATACACTGTGTGTAGTGATAACAAAATGCAAATACCTTTGAATTCTTGGGCCTCAGTACCGTATGAAGTTTTTACTTTCGCTAGTGACGTAGCTGCAGCTGCTAGTGGTAGAACCGCAAGTTAAACTGGAATAGAATAGCAAGAATGCAATGGAAGCAAAGTCGTTATGCCAGATTCTTTCCCCAGCGACGATATTTCGCATAGTACTAACTGTGCCCAATACGTAATTGTATGGGAGAAGGCCGCTTAGGGGTAGTGGAGGCTCTGTGCATGCGTTCGTACGTCGGTGATCGCGGTTTATGTACGTGGTCGCGTTGCCTCGAGAGTTCCAGCATCCGCAAAGGCCAACGAGAGGATCTCGCGCCTGACCTTAACCCCGAGTTTAAGTAATGGATCGTGAAACTGGCAAGTCAGTGTCTCTGTGTGTGTGTCTCGCTCGTCGAGCCGTCGCCACCGTCGTCTCGACATAGCGTCGAGAACACGGAATTACAAATTGAGCCGACGCTCCGGAGCATATATGTTATTAATGTTACTGTACGTGTCGGTAATATTGATTGTTTGGACTACGCAACGGGAATGGTTTGCGGCCAAAATCCCAGAATTTCGTCTCAGGATAACAACGACTGCGGTGTCAATAGCGTTTTTTTTCTTTCTTGGGGGGGTGGTCGTGTTCATCAACCAGCATGTGACTGTGAGGTTACGTCCTCATTTGTGCACTAAAATTATATACCGATTCCGCTCACGGTTGCCGCAAAAATACCAGATGTTTTTGCTCTCTCTACGCTCCGCTTTATTATTTTATAGCTCCTGGATGCGGGACGAGCTCCTCGCACGCGAGAATAACTTTGAAAAAGCCCTTCCATTTTTTTTTCGGAGTCACCTCGCACATCGTAAAATTTCCCCCGTGTCACGTGCGGACAAAGTCTACTTGGATGATGCTAAAATGCACGGCTTTCTCGATGGATCTCCGCTTTAATGTGATGTACAGGTTGGCTCATAATGAATTGTCCAATAGTTATGGAAAAATGTCTGTTATTTTGTGTTTGTTATTTCGCAAGTTTTGCACTTTCATTTCAACATCAATTGATGTCACTGATAACAATTGAAAATCTTAAGTTTCACCCAAGCAAATAAAAATGTTTTTGCCGTATCTCATATATCAATTGATATCCCGATTATTGAATCAATATTTGACGAGTAGACACATCGGTTAAATCGTACCGTATTAATTATTTTACATCCATCGTTCTTTTCACGACGCGGTTAGTAGATGAACGTCAAGTTTTCATTTTCAATCTTTTAACAAGTTTCCAGTCCAATAGCACTCATCTCGTCCACGGAATTAGAATGATCAGTACAAATAAAAAAAAACGAAAAAGAAGTGCGGTTTCGGTTTAATCGGTCCCATGAATTTTCAGAGAAACAAGAGCAGACCGCGTTATTGAGCTGGTATCATGCCAATTTTCCTTTAATTAGTCTAGAAGCCTTAGCGATAGGGTACGGGGGGGTGCTCAGCCCTGGGCGGCGATCGGACCGATGAAACCGCAGTATCGGGGTAGAGGCACCGCATTACCTACCAACACATAGTCCGACCGATAAAGGGGTCGTCTCACCTTACCCAAAGGAGCATTAGACTCGTCGCCAAGGCTACTCCGGTGTAATGGGTTTTTATCGATTATCACGATGTTCTACACGGTGATTTCGCCTACAATCGATCGATTTTCCGTGTATTCATATTCCATGTACTTTCGGACTTAAGGTACGTCACACATACCCTTTATATTCATATTAGTAAGAACCTGAACTCTATTTATATCCGGCGACATATGTACACTAATGCCTGCGTAAATGAATGAATAAAATTTATTGGAATGTCTTTAAAATTTATCGATAAATTTTTCTTGTACAATAAAATGTTTAGCTGTGAAGCTAATGTTCAAAGACGAATTTCCATAAAAAATCGCTTTAAAAAATGCCTGGATGTATTGGAGAGATAAATTTTCCATGAATGATACAAAAACTCTAAATCCCCCATGTTATTTAAAAGTAAAAGCAGACGCGCTCCCCCCCCCCCCCCCCTCTGTCTGTGACCGGCGTAAAACAACGAAGTCCTAGACCATAATACCATAGAAAAAAAAGTGAAATTGTTCTTTTGACACAGTCTAGTGTACACTCATGTTCGCTCAAGTCCCACTTGGATTTATGCTCCCGGCTTCTAAATCGTCTCGACGACGGAATTCTACGTGGCATCGGAAATAATCAGCCTCGACTTAGAGTTAAGCACTCGAGATAATAATTAACGAGGGAGTCTTCTTGGAATTATTTTTATTCTAACGAGGGAGTATTCTTCGTGGAAGCTACAGATATAGAGCTAATTCGGAGCCCACTTTCGTTCACGGTTCAAATTCTAATTAATTATCATTTGTCTATGTGTATTAATAATTAATCAAAATGTATATCAACAAATTGTTATTAATTAGATGAATATATATACCAAATACAATAATTGGAATACAAAAACTGAAACTATTACGGTGGAAAAATATCGAAGCGATTCGAAATCGGCGAAAACGATGCTGGGGGGGGGGGGGGGCAGTAGTAGATAGCTTGAGGTCAACTCATTCTCGCAAGACCTCCCATCGGTTTCGGCCTTGACAAAAGTTAGCGAGTCGCTCGGGGGAAAACGTCTAAGAAGAGAATGAGCTCCTCTCCGCTAGCCTCAGTTGCCTTCAAAAGCTTTACTCATCTTGCACCTTGGGTTCTTGAGTCAGGAGCGCCATGGTGGAGGATATAAATGATGCTTCGCAACTGGAGCAAGAGTTCACATCGATTTTTCACGACTTTAATGTTCGACACACAGTGCGACGGTAGCCGCCCTTATCGTCTTTTATAGTCTCCGCGGAATGCATCGATATTTCCACCTGCTCTCGCCAAATGCATCTGCCGAGGATCTTATACGGACCGATGGTGATATAACACATTTTTTTCTATATCGGTTTTTAATCATCACAACGAACGACACAAATATTAATCAATTTGGAATTTTGTATGATTCTCACGGATGTGTCAATAAAAAATGGGAACCTGTTAGTGTCTTCATCTCCAGACGTAGCACTTTGGTGGAGTTCCATAACGGTCAAAGGGGGTCCCTTCGACCCAAAGGACT
This sequence comes from Sussaba pulchella, assembly GCA_963971145.1. NCBI lineage: Eukaryota > Metazoa > Arthropoda > Insecta > Hymenoptera > Ichneumonidae > Sussaba > Sussaba pulchella. The sequence goes on from OZ020164.1 coordinate 24,442, forward strand.
AAAAAGTGTGTTCTAATTTAGAGGTCTTGTTATTTTAAATCGTTAAAAACCCCAAAGCATTCTTCGAGTTTTCGAGAATTAGGGTCAATTGGTTTCGTTGAATAAATTATAATTGTAACATGGTTGGATATAAATGTGAGCTGCAACGTCGAAATACGAACATTTATTCACAACAATATAAATAACTCTTTTAAATTTATATATATATTTCAAAAATGATTTAGACACATACTATCGAGGTAATACACGTTAAGATGTAAGTACGCATATGGAGATTTTATAGGAAAAAAGAAATCCACCTTATTGTGGAAAGAACTCGAATTTTTAAAATTGTTTTTACAACTTTTGCACCAATTCTAATGTTACTAGGCCCTCTGGACTCCGAGTGACCATCAAGAGTTGAGACATATGAAATAAACAAACTCATCCCGGAATAGGTACGTCAGTGGACCAACGAGGATCGAAATTAAAGCCCATATACCGCTGGAAATGCAACTCGTGCCAATCGACGTCGCTAACGATCATGAAAAAATAATAAGAACATTCCGCGTTACCATATTTCTCGAGGCTGATAGATAAAAGTTCGGAAACATTACAGGAAAGAAAATGACGCTGTGACTCAAGTTTTCCTCGCCTCTTTGGCTCGACGAATACTCGCGGTGTATTTTGTTACAAGTAAATATGCAATATTATGCTATCGAAAAAACAAGGAGAATGGAATAATAACGGCTTGATGCAAAGTTGCCGCGCACCAAATGTCTCGGCTGGAATATCTCGTTACGTATTCACGAAACGGACTTGGATGCTTCTATTACCGCGGAAAATTCGTCGGAACTTCACGAGCCGACGCGCAACCGAGTTTTACTCGTTTATTAATACCAAAATAACCGAGTTTCCGTGACGAACTAAAAAGTCAATTTTTTTTTCGCCTACTGCCGCATCGCAGTTATTTCTCTCCTAAAAAAATAAATTTCGCGCCCTCTTACCAGGGATCTAGGTATATTTACGTCGTAGGAGTTAACGGCGCACTTTTTCGTACTATCTACCATACCAACAGTGGAGAGTCGCAACAGGCCTATGATGTTGGGTCCAGCAAACACGCACGAATATTCGAGGAAAAAATTGTTGCATCATATAAAGGATATATGTATATATATTAAATGAGACCAAAGACGGATATACCGTTCGGTTTATATAATACATGAATTGTCTGCATATAGATTGTGTACAGTCTGTATACAGAATGCATATGTCCAATTTTGTACGTCAAAACTGTAATATGTATTCTCCATATGCTCTCTTTATATTTTTCACAATCGAGATATTAAACCGGATCGCATTCGAACAGACCAGAAACGGGTACAAATATTGTTACACATGGTGAGCATCGATGCACACTGAAAACCGTAACGAATGTACGTGTTTCGTAGGATCGGATGCACCACGGAAAATCGTATCGCACCATTAATTTCGTTCCGTTGACGTATTGTTGGTGATGATTTTCCAAGTTCATCGAAACCGGTCCGGAAATGTTGCCCATAGACCATTGTCCATGCTATGACCACACTCAGACCCACGGTTGTAACACTCGTGACGGCGATGATTTAACGACTTGCGTCAATCACGTGCGCGTAAATTTTTTCTAAGAAACGACGCACGTGGCGCACACGTGTGTGATAAACAATAAAAAATGCAATACAAACAACCTACCGCGCCGCTTAATTCTGTAACTTCGCAATTCTTTTCGCCATCTTTATTTCGTTCGCCTCATCATCTTCGGCGTCACAACCAAATACACGCGAGCGTTATGAGAAGTAATCCAAAACCGCTAGCTAACTTTCCCGGACAAGAGGGAGTTTCAAGTTTACAACGCGATTCTTGTGCAAATAGTTTTCTACCCCATTTTACCTTTCCCCGCGCAGACCGCGCTTAACTTATTACGCGGGAAACTTTGGCTAACATTTTCCAACAAAACTTTCGTCTCGCGCTTTCCGCTTCCTCGAGTTTTCGAGTCCTATCACATAGTCCCTGTGTGCGTGTCTCGTGCTGTTCGTGACAACACTCGTAGTGCGTCTACTTGTGAAAAGTTTGAATCAGATACCAGAGTCAATATATACAGAGGAAGACATCTTCTTAAGAGCGCGACTACAGTAATCAATAGCCATTTACTCTGTTTCAACATACCTCAATTCCGACAACTGGAATTCTGGAGCATAACTATTATTAAAGTAACCGTTGGATGACGCTACGTAAATAAGAACCGTCCGGTCATTATTTTTGGTAAGCCTTACTAATCATACAGTTGTGGCTTGGCAACGTTTTCGGAATAATTTTTAGTAAGCATCATACAGTGATGGCTTAGGAGGAAGCTTCTTCTTGAAAGTGTCGAGTTGTAGCTAACGGTTATATACCATACCCAAAGGTGATGGATATTAGTGGAGTTCAATGTTGTTAGGATGAATGTTATTCTCTTAAATTCTGAATTTTTCTCAATTTTCAATTGTTCAAGAACGAATATCTTTTATATTCTTTCTTATATTTCATATATTTTGTATCGGAAACGAACGGTTCATAAAACGAATCGCCGATTTTCCATGGCATCTGGAAACATGAAAACCTTTCATAAATTTCGAGTTTATAACATTCCTTGTTATTGGAATAATAAAAATTAGGAAACATCTTTTTAGCTGTTTGGGAATTTGGTCAATTGTAAAAACCGTGTCGCTTAGTTGACATTAGAGACTTTTTTAAACGTATTTTATTATTATATATATAAATAATAATAAACCTAGATTCCATTCGATTTATATTATTTATGGTTCTCCTTTTCTGCAACGTACGCTGCAACATTGTACAACACCGCAATTCCATCGTTTCATCGTAAGCGGATTACAAAGTATTGCGACGTACGTGACACGAGAAACTACGAGTTAATCAACGTTGAGCTTGGCCTCTGCGAATTCGTTTTGTCTCTTTCCGGGTTTTCGTTTGGGCCAGGCTACGGCGGCTCGTAGTGCCGACTAAAACACCAAGTTCTTTGTCCACTTCCTGCCCGGGTAGCCGGCCTTAATTGCAGCGTTCAAGGTTTTTCCTTTGGATGATAATCCCCTGGTAATGTTCTCGTTCGTATAACCATTAGGAAGCCCTATTAGAATAATAAAATACACTAGGTATAACATTTTTGTAATTCCAAATACAAAACCCGACGGGGCTAATATACGTAGGACGTAAAATATTGATCTTCGATTTTCTTGGGCTTTAGCGACGGACCCATTAACCATTAATAAGACAATTTTGTTCTTTTCTACGTTTTCGCGAGAGAAAATTTTTTAAATCGATTTTTACGTGTTTATGCCCCCTCAGATGACAATTTAACTACCGTCAAGCACGACGAGATTCGTTGAAATTAATGCACCGATAAATGCGATACGACTAAATTTGGTACGTTCAATCCTCCGGTGTTAACAATCAACCTACGGAGATCCAGAGCGGTCATGTTTCCTCACAGTTATCTCTGAACAGCTTAATCGCAGGTGGCAAGACTCCTATGGGTACCTACGTTCGACAATGCCAATTGTCTCGGCATCTTGTCAATTCGGGCGAGGAAGCCTTACGCACCTACTGCTACACGACGCCTTGGATTAAGCTGCTTCTGTGGATATACGCAAGCTGCGTGTGTAACCTCTAGCAACATCGGTCTCATTCGAAATGTCTGTTGGTAACCGAACACCGCTGACGCGATTCGTCGAGGTACGGCTCAAAGTACAGAATGATGCGAGGACATACGGTTTTTAAATTGATCCTATGAACGCGGCATTACGGTGTATTTTTATCTTCCTTCGGTATATCTTACGAGTAAGGAGACTACGCTAATGAAGACGCCAATAAAAATGGCAATGTTCGAAAATGAATTCAAGACGAAGAATTTTTTAGAATTTATTATCACAAATGTAACATTGTTATAAATTAATTTTATTATTTTAATATGATTAGAAATTTTAAAGAACTTATTTAGACGAAACTTCTTTTGCGCACGGACGAATTTTCCATCAAACTTTATATGGCAGGTACCTAAGTTTTGCTTGCATTAAATTGTGTGCATACCAATGCCGTCTTGGCAAGCCTAGAAGATGACCGCGCATAGTGATTCCAGTAACTAGTGGAGAACACAACGCTGTTGTCAATCTGAAATTCAGATTTCCAAATCCGAGTCGATCCGTAGTCACAGGCTTCCAGGTTGATGAAGACGGTAGCGATTGCACTGCTGCACAGATGTGTGTGCTCCAATCCGGTTGTGTTGATAGGCAGCGCACGAACCTCCTGCCCTCCGGATTGGCAAATCGACGTGAGTAGACGGGTAGGTTGTCAACTCTGGCATGGTTAGTCTACCTCCAGGCTGGCACTTGTCGACAAAAGCGTTCCGGATTTATTGAAGTTAAACTAGTGCAAAACCCGGAAGTACATACGTCTTATCGATGTGCTTTACTTATTCTTCCTTCTGACCTTTACATTTCTTTTCCTCTTTGGTCAGAAATTACAGTCCTAAATTAACTCCCAAATTAAAAGCGGCACGATTTTTATTTGTCTGATAGTAGGGTAACGCTTATTAAAAATGAATTATTCAAACGGCGGCTTATTTATTATCATATTTATATTCATTCATATCTTTTAATATTTCAGGCGCAATACAATAATTGAAAAGTTCGTGTTTTTCTTGACAAATCAAGTAAATTGATTAATTAATTAATTTCATTCAATTAGTTATTTCTCGGTCACGTGATGAAGAACTAAGCCCTGCGTTATTGCGTGAACCTTATGGTTATGTGCAACATATTTTTCTTGTTAACTCGCTCTGACGTAGCTGCCTCCTACGTTGATTGTGGCCATTTAAGTTATTCTACGTCAACGTTAGAGAATGAAGCCCCGGTACCCTCTAATAATGAAAATACCAGTGTTTTCTAAATTATTTGAATAAATTGAATAATAATCATCACACGAACGGTGTAAACTTCGTATGAGATAACCTACATATTTATTTATTTTTTCATGAAAGGTTCATACCGGTTAATTTCATATCGTACTAGATCTTCCGGGAATAATTTCAGGATTCAAAAATTTAGAATCGAGTTCCGAGTTGTCCCAAAAAAAAATCGGCAATCACCTAACTAAGAACCACCAGAATATTCATAAGATTTTGTTTACCGTAGTAATACCCCCCACAGTCTGCTATACATGTATATGTATAGAAATACGTATTATTGCTGTCGCGTAAATGCTTTGGTCGTAAATCCGGAATGAGCTTTTCTCTGCGCGTAGATCAGGTTGTAAAAACGATGCTTCGCACTCTACCAAATATATATTCCAAGTCCAGCTCTCGTGACTTTTCCGGTTGTTAAACCGAGTAGTAAAGAGAGTATAGGCCGTCATTAATCCATCCAGAGAAATCGCGTCCTTGCTCGCGATTCGCTTTGCCCCCTATAAAAAACAAACGTCCTAGTTTTCAATAATTTTCCCGTATTTTGCGATGACTCATGGCTGTACACGCTAAACCTCGGGAGAAAAATATTCATAGCTGCGATGTAGGTAGTGACTGATTCAATTTGAAAAAAAGTAGACATCGAATGACAAACTGAATGATGAAAATAGTAGTGTAATGATAAACAAATGATAATAGCAGTAATATTATTAATAATAATAAGAATAATGATAAAGTGTATAACCATTTGAAGAATGCCTAGAGAGGGTAGAGAGAGAAAGAGGGAAAAGAGAGAGAGAGAGAAAGAGAGAGGGACAGGAAGTATGTATTGTGCTCTTTAGCGTCGCTATTAGTTCGGTTGCCATAAATATTCGGAGGACCCAGAGTGGAAACGATCGTTCGTTCGTGCTAGGAATCTCAATTCCAGCTGCTGACGCTATGGCTGATGGCAGGGTTGCCGTCGGCCTATCGGGAGATTCCCAGCACAGCGCACGAGTCTCTGCATACCAATGAGCCACCGTTGGCCAGCCGCGAACAACCCACTGGCTTACATACTCGAGCCGAGATCGTTTTGTCGCTACGGTGACGGATGGACGTTTTTTAAGTGTATAACATATATATATATATATATATTCACATATACACAAATATCTCAATACTAAAATCCGGTCGTTGTATATGTATAGCAGTGCCCCAGCGATGAGGTCTGAGGCCCGTCAGTTGCATCGAACCGTTTGATTCGTGGGCGGGAAGGAGAAGGCGGTGTTCGGTTGCCATACTAACTGCTCCATTCGTGGTTATCGTTTGTTCCCACAGCTCGGTTCAACGTACCTGTGAGACGTTTTCCTCTACAAGCCAGCACTAACTCGTGGCACGTTACCTCTCTTTCCATTCGAGCGTACTGAATATCTGTTTCACCCTTTCGCTCTCCGATCTTACTCTCTTCTTCTGCATCATTCCCCGTTTCTCCCGGACTCCTCTACCACATGGGCGACGGTGCCGTCAACTACGTCGACCATCGCACGACCATCGGAAAAGGTCAACGTCTTTGCCAGGACGATTTTCGTTCCCGTCATCGACTTAACATTGCGAAACTTCACAAACGGTACTAATTGAAAAAACCTTTGCTATGAACATGTCCGTCCGTAACGCGGTCTTATATCGGTGGCCATGTTGATATTGTTTCGATATCACTCCCGGCAGAACCGAAGCAGATCGAACGTCGGTATCCTGAACAGATGCAGATTGCAACGTCAAAGACGCCTTTTTACATTGAAAATATGAATCCCATTTTAAATTCCATTCCCATTAAAAAAAATTTCAGATTTCAATTGGTGAGCATTCACGACAAAGTATCTTGCATCCGTAGAATTCGGCCCAAAGATAAACCCGATCGGACCATTTTTACGTCGATTCCGCAAGTTTCATTTGAAAGCTCTTTCAAAAGCGCTTAAAATAGCATGAAGACTATTTGAGATTATTGGCTTAAATATAGCCATGATGATTTCGTTTATACCGACATGCGATGTGCATATATCTTCGCATGCCAACGAGTTGTTACTCGTGCCTATTTTGCTTATGTTACATCTCCTCACTTTTGTCTCGAACGCTGTATTGACATGACGTGTTGAACCGAATAAATATTCTTTATATTTCGTTTATCCTTCGTGATTAAATGCTAATCATTTAGCCTTAAAAAAGACCATTAAAATCCGTTTGCAACTTCCGTCGATAATTTCGATTTTCCGTATAAAATCATCGACGGAAGTTGCAAGCGGATTCCAAAGGTTTGCAAGCGATTTAAAGAGCTTTCAAATGGAACTTGTGAGCAGAATTCTATGGATGCAAGATACTTTGTAGTGAGTGTTTACCATTTGAAATCGGAAATTCTTTTTTTTTCGAGTGACCCTAATGTACACAGAATGAGAGCACGCAGGCACGGAACCAATCTTAAACATTAACGCTTCGCCCGTCGTTGTCCTCAGCCTCGGCGATACCGCGAATCAGATCATGGCCGATAGACTCGGAACGTATCAATCGGTAGGCGAAATTGTAGCATCAGAAGCAGCGACGCTGGGAGAACGGGATGAGTGCCATAGGACTCTGGATGACGGCCGCGCCGGATTGCTGCCGATATTTCCGTTAGCTGGGGGATCGAGCGACTATTTGCACTCGTACTCGAACGGAAGGCTTCAGCGTTGGCGGCAGATCAGGCGCCGCGGCTTTCCGGAAAAGCAGAATGGTGCGGGCGGGGGCGATGACGTTTCACGTATCGTACAAACTACGCGATATACACACGGGCACAGTTGGAGCTGCCGCGAGGCGGCAGAGCCAGAGTGAAAATGCTAGACGGAGGCTGGAGTCCGGCACGATGCCCTGCATTGTCCATTCCCGACTTGTCCGAAGATCGATTCCGATGCTGCTGGCTCCTGTCCTCCTGCAACCGTCGAGAGCTTCGTTCGTGCGGCGATGCTGCGTAAACACGTTCTCCATTCAACGGCCACACTCGTTTTCCCCGAACGTTTTGTTGTATCCCCGCGGGTCTGCCGAGAACTAGTGATGGGGTGAGCACTATTGGTACAGGTACGAACCAGATCGAGATTCCAGTCATCTCGCGAGATTTTTTTTCAATTAATAAAAATGAAACCTGAATAAACTCATTCGATTTTGAGCATTGTTCGACATTTAATCAAACTCCTATTGATCCTGACACTTTTGGATCTCTTTGGGATAAGCCGATAAGCGGTTAACCTTCCTTACTCACTTATCCTAAATAAATAAATTTCGATTATTCTTTTAAACAATTGAATTCTATATTATCAGAATTCCTATTATGTAGACATGTTAAGAAGTGTTAAAAGGGTTCCCAATTCATTCTACAAAATTCACCCAAAGGTCTGTTGATGACAGATGGCTGAGGTAACGGGGGGAATTGACCCCGTGTGTCAACATTTTAGCCAGAGATAAGTGTGTCAACGGAAGGTTAACACTAGAACTACGGAACTTGTCACTCCGGCGATTTTCGGATTTCCCGATTTTTATTAGTAGTAAGAAACGAATACATGCATCAAGAGTCAACAAAAATAGTTGGAAAGCAATATTGATGACGTCTGTAATTTTTTTTACTCACGGAATCCGAAATACATCGAATTGAAGCCTCCCGTAAACCTGGCGCTAACGGAAAATGCAGTGCCGATGGTTCGTTGGCCCGCAAATTTATCCAGTTACGTCGATGGGAGCAGCGGTGACAGGATAGCTTTTTTTGGCTCGAGGAGACGAAAATGGGTTCTTTTTGTCGGATTGAATGAGATTGTGGGTGACAAGGGTTGATCCGGGTCGGAAATCCTGGTCGTCCACTGTGTCCACATACTGACACACAGAAAGGTACACTTATAGACAGACGTCGTGTGAGGCCCTTCGAACCGCTTTAAAATCGAACGTTTAATCTTACCGGCGCATCTATCGTTTTAGCCTCCGGTCGTCCGGGGGATAAAGGACGGCTCATTTGGGCGGGAGTGACCGATAGTTTCGACCCTGATACACTTCCGCGCAAATATATATACACCAAAACCCCACGCATACGTTCGACGGAACCCACTGTGAACGTGGGATGATTAAGAAAGAGAAAAAAAATGAAGACAAACTTGGCTATGTTTTTTTCCCAGAAACATTTTGTCCATTAAGTACGGATCAGATGGAAAGAACTTTATTTTCGGGAAACTAAAATATTTTTCTACTCGTTTTCATAAAAGCATCGCTTCATCGATTCATTACAATTCTGATTTTAAAAAACGCAAATCGCATGTGTGTGCGTCGTTAGTGACATGACATAATATAACAGTGAAAATATTACACGTCTAAATATAACGGACGTAAGCCATGATACCATATCGACAATATATCGCATTGAAAAGATATCACACAGGAAAATATCACAATCATGAATATCTCACTGACATGATATCAGATGAAAAAATATCACACCGACAAAACATTGTTTTTTCCTGTTTGTAAAACCTTCAGCCACGTTTGGTTTAGGACGTATCAGAAATGAATGGCAGCGGATTTGTGGTTATGGGGAGTCATTTAGGTTATATTACTTCTTAGGTCATTTTACATGATTATAGGTTATTTAGCATTGCATATAATTTGTCATTGTAGATGGCAACGTCAATGATTTCTCATTATAGTTTGTCAAATTTCGAGGATAAACTATTTTTAAAAAATAGATCCTGTTCTACGATATTCACGGGTGTGATATTTTGTTGTGTGATATGATATCGATGTTCTTTCGCCGTATTATAAGATGTGGCGTATGTTGATTTGTTTCTTTCAGAAGCATTCTTTATTGAATGGGAAAAATGTAGAAAGCTGTGAAGACATCAGAAAGGGATTTTCATATAAGTTTAATGATTTGGATTAGGGTTATTGACAGGACCCTCTCGAGCAGATTACAATTCCGTTTGTGCCTCAAAAAGCCAATAAACAAAGAAACTTATGCTAATTCTCCCGTTTTATTCCAACAAGACTCTGACTTTAAAGAAGCACAGGCTGTCAAAGAAAATTGTCGAACCAATGTTAAGCAGCCCAAAGAAGTGAGAATAATTAAAAAGTTAATGCAAAAGTTTAGGTTATAATTTCTTGTTATTCTTATTTATTGATATCATTTTTGTCAAATAAATATAATAAAATAGTTCTACAAGCAATGATCGAACGTGCGACGAACTTAGAGAGTCGGATTATCGTAGCCCATACAGCGGAAAACATCGGACCCAGGGGTCAGAGTGATCGTGAATCCGGAAAACATTATGGATACAACCGAACCAAATAACATCAGCTTCGAACAAACAAAAATGGAATGGTAGATGCACGAGTTTCCTCGTCGCGGTGCGCATACGTTTCGTGTATATAATATACTCGACAGCGCGAACGACACGTGTCTCGGGGTGTTGTACCTGTGCATTGCACATGGCCTATAAACCATACGGATTTCTGTCAGAGCCAGGCGTCGTGTTGCCCTGTGTGTGCCGTTGCGATCTCGCGTATGCATGCATGAGTTCGCGAAGGCGCCACTTTCGACCCACGCCCGAAACGATAGTTGCTCATTCCAGAGAGGCTGGAACGACGCACTACCGACAGCACCAGCAGCAATAGCAATGTTCGTTCGTATCGTTCCAAGTGGGAAAAAAAACAAACAAAGAAAAAGCATACAGTGTAGAGAATATATATATATGGGGGATTCCACGGCGAAACCGGAAGCTGCGTACCGTCTACTCAATATTTTTGACCCACGATTTTTTACATTGATATACCTACGTCGAAAATGAAGAGACACGTATTTGTTGATAAATCTTAAGAACGGCCAATGATAAATTAAAAGACCTCGCTCAATTGAGCGAGGTCTTGATCTTTTTGTTTTTATTCACGAGTAAAATAGAGAAAAATAAAATTGCTGTTTTTCGAGATATCATTACTATTATTATGATTATTATTATTATTATTATTATTATTATTATTATTATTATTATTATTATTATTATTATTATTATTATTATTATTATTATTATTATTATTATTATTATTATTATTATTATTATTATTATCATCATCATCATCATCATCATCATCATTATTATTATTATTATTATTATTATTATTATTATTATTATTATTATTATTATTATTATTATTATTATTATTATTATTATACTATAGGAAAATGTATCTGTAACTCTTTAAGCCTCCGACCGCTTCTAGGCAAGGTATACCGTACGATCCGTCGTGGAAAATAAGACATTTTATGTTTCTTTGACTCGAAAATCAGTATAAAAATGGTAAAAGATTGCACAGAACTTTGCGGATGTTTAAAATTTTTTTTTTAAGTTGAACGATGAATCTTGTAAATAGCGAAACACGTTTAATAAACAAAAAAATGTCAACAATGTGGGGTGCACGCATCCCACAAAGAATATAATCTTCCGCGCGGGCACAGGGATCCGCGTCACATGGTTAAACTAAAACTAATACATTTATTTTTGCAGTACTTTTCAGTATTGGGTTTTTTTTGCATAAATCCCTTTTGTAGCCCCACTCTTGAAGTAAAAGAAATTTTAGAAATTCGAGCCCGATAGTTCTTGTGCAATCGCTTACACTTTCTGTTCTGATTTTGTCGGTCGACGGTTTTTCTAGGCGTTTGTGCCTCCCGTACCTCGTACCTTGTAGCGCGGTTAAACGCATCCGCGTAAGCGTCCTCTTGTTCTGCATCGTTCGAGAAAGTTAACGAGCGCGAGGACTTGATACTTATATATATCAACGTGAATGCTCGTTACATACCGAGCCGATGGTCATGCTGAAGCTCTATTAGCAATCTTGTTAATCATAAAGGCGGGACTCCAGAGTACAGTTGCTGATTGGAATCGGAACTTTGATGAAATACGTGCGCCGCGGCATTGAGGTCTGTCCGGGAGAGTTAATATCGCATAGTTAATATTACGGAGATAAATAAACACCAGACGATATCGTACATTTTTGGCGATTCGCCAATATGTTTTACAATACACCGGATAACCGCAAGTCTACACCTCGGATTACTGATTATTCGCAGGCAAAGAGCAGATGATAGCAGTTACCCGCTAATTCACAATGAGGCAGCTTGTATCGAATTTAGAAAAAAACCTGAAGAACCTAACCAAATTAACAGTGGTAATAATACCTTGTCACGGCGTCGAACATGCCTGAAAGTTGAGACCCATTGCATATTCGCGCCCGGAAATCCATTAGGATTACCGCGATAAGAGATCCGAAATCTTCCTCGTTTTCGCTGGTGCGCGCTGTTATCGACGACGCCTGCTGCACGCGGCAGTTGACATAGTCGCCGGTTTGGAAGGCGGACGCGTTGACACTCTGACCCCCGTTGCCACGATCTGGCACTATTCGTGTTTTTGCGATCGCAGTACACCGGTCGCGCCCCTGTTGACGCCACTATTGCGGAAACAAATCATCCATTATTGTACCATTGTATAATGTCCATCTAATTTCCGAGTATATCTGTAATGAAATCTTTAAACGGCCACCGCGTTTGTCTGGCCACCAGTGGCACGTAATCTCTCGTTGCATATATATATACTATACTGCACACGATAGGAGACCGAGGGCCATTGTCACTGGCGCTTTCTTGGGTGCATGCTCTTGCTCCGGTTCTACACGTCGCGTCGGTAGCCCGTTGCTGTTGCGCTGGTTCCGCTGCTTCCTTCACCTCTAAATAGCGAGTCAGCATTCGCATTTATAGCCCGCAGTCCTCCGCGCACAGTCTGCTCAGCCGTTATACCGCTCGGGCCATTGTCCTCTTAATGCCCGATACGCGGCGTATCTCTTGGCCTTGGTGAAATCCTTTGCGAGGATTATGATACCGCGTACGAATAATCATGCAGTCGTAATCTTCAATATAATACAGAGCGAAGCGGATCAGAGTTGCTTTCTTCGGATTGTTCGGGGTTGTCGCGGGTTTGGCGTGCCATACTTCGTTTGTCCGATACCGGACGATATTTTTCTTGCACTTTGCATTGACACACTAAATTATTTTAACCCGGATGAATTTTTTTAGCCTGATAACTGATCCTAAATCTACAATTTTCTATTATTCATTTGAATAACTTCGCTTTATATTTTCAGAATAACAATAACGTAGTGGTGTTAACAATTGTTGAAAATCTGTTTTTTATTTTCATTCATCACAATCAACCGAATGGTTGTTCATGGCAGGTGGATCACACATAATGACGATGAAATTAACTTGTGTCCAATTTGGGTCCAGAAATAAGCGTGTAGACGGGACGTTTAATTTTCGTGTGCAATGTTTTTCCGATTGTTTTACTTTTGATCATTTTTCGATCCGCGAAAAGTTTGGAACGTTAACTGTTGGGTCTCGAAGTACAAGGTAAAAATAGATGACGGACCAATCATAAAAAAACTGTTTTCCTTCATTGGTTTTAACGTTGTTCGTTTCATGTAGTCGAGCATAATCTTGGACTGCTGATCATCATAATCATAATGTGCCTTGACAGCAAAGTAACTTATTTACGGATTCCATATTGCGTTGTGCTAATGGGATATCGACTATTACGGAAATTCCGACAATTATTTCAGATCAATCATTTCGGGCTGGAAAATTTAATCCATAGGACGTTATATAGTTCAAAGTTAGCTTTATATGTGTGCGCGTGTATATGTACATGAGGGTGTTCCGGGGAAAAAAGAGATTTTTGCGGAAAGCAGTTATTTCAAAGTATCGTGCTTTCATAAGATCGTGTAGAAAGATGATCCCGATCGGACGATTTTGAGGAGTTACCTTGATGTTTGAAGTTTTAAAACATAAAAACTGGAAAAAATCAGGGCAACTCCTAAAAATCGTCGAATCGGAATCATCTTTCAATTCGATTCTACGGAAACAAGATATTTTTAAATAGCTGCTCACCACGGGACTTTTTTTTGTGAAATGCCCGCATGTACATGCATTGGCGCTGACGACGGTGCTGCTGACATCGAAGCGTGCGCATTTCCCATACGAGAGAAATCAGCTTTCCGCGGCTCAATGGAATGAAGGCACGGGATGTTTCGCCGGGGGGGGGGGGGGGGGGGGGGTTGATGGCTACGTATGCGCGATATCCTATGTAACATTGGAATAGTGGGATGAACTATACAGTTATTCATCGAACGAGAGTTCGTTCTCTCGGAATCGAATGAAATTATTCGGTTCATCGAGCCAATTTTCCCCACCAGATCTGTACAGTACGTTCGCTCCGTTCGCGCCCTTTCCACTGATTGTCCGCGAGCTGTATCGTGATAGCGGTGCCCGTGCACGCTGCACGGATCACCCTATGGTTGAACGTTTTATTGCGTTACCTCGACACCGGACTATCGATGAAAAAAGAGGTCGTACAGCTCGGTACAGAAACTGTTTCTTCGTCGATCTTCAATCTGACATTTCGCCACCGACTTTTTGTATTTTTCCACTGGATCCGAGTAATTTCTCTGGGTTTGTAGCGTTTGGGAATACAAATATCAACTTTCAAATCGCTCATTACAGCGAGAACACTCGTTTGTGTCGAAAATTATAGCTGTTATCTCGAGTTTCGAGCTATGCGTATGCATTCTATGCGAATTATGTTTTTTTCAGTAATTTTATGTATATAGTTTATACATATTTTTTTTACTTGGGTAGCGAACGGGAATAAAACGTGTTTTCTTATGACAAAAAAAGCTGTAACTTCCAAACTAAGCCTCTAACCAAGTCGAGGGTGGTCTTAATCGTTTTGTTTTTATTCAAATAGTTTAGAGAGAGAAAATAAGAAAAATAAAAACGGTGTTTTTTGAGATATTCAATGTTTAGGCGACTAATTGTTAATTAATAATAGTTCAAACAGTGCAACATAATCGTACTTATTTGTATCGTATAGACCGTGTAAAAACAAAAAAAAAAGCTTACCTAGTTTTTTAATGTATCATTGGTGGTTGTTGATATATATCGATTTGAAATACTAAGTATCGTCAATAATTGAAATCTTCATTCCACTGCATCTCAATAGCGGGCGATGAAAACGGCCGACCGCGAAACACGTGTCTCTTAATTTTCAACGTATATTAATGTAAAAAATCGTGGGGCAAAAATTTTGAGTCAACGGTACGCACTTACTTGCTTTGCCATGGGATGCCCCATATATTTATATATATATATTTAGCCCGTATACAGACTGTATACAATCTATAGACAATTTATATCCGAAAAATCGAACGGTATTGAATATTAATCCTTGATGCACAATTATATATATATTTAGTTGGAAAACGAAATAAGCAGATTGGAAATATACGTGAAGCGTAATACCTATATATCGGCAGAGGGACATTGGCAGAATCTTTTAAGACATTTGGATGTTCGTACGGGACGTCCATTTACGTGAAAGTTTGACGGAGAGGTTTAAGACAGCGTGGCCGAGCTATGGCTGGGGCTGGGTCTTCGATGTGGGAATGTCTGGGAACACGTATCCCGTGTAAATTTTTCAATGGCCGGTAGTGAATATAAGCCATCTTTGAATCTCCTGTGCGCCGAGTCAGAAGTACGTAGCGTTACGTGATATGCCTGGCTGGTACCATGTTGTCAGCATCATCGTCGTCGTTGTCGTCGTCCCCATCGTCGTAGTCCTTGCTGCCGCTTCGGGGATTCGATCAATAAATTTCGATTTCTATCCGGGCAGACGGGGCTAACCGGCGGGGGGAGGGCCGTAGAGACCATCCAATTCTACTCAAAACGGTACTCTCGATCCGCATATAAATACCTATATATAAGGGCATGTATATAACCGCAGTCGCTATCGCAGTAGACATAGCACGTACAAAGCGGGCAAAACGGTTCGATGATAAAGCCAGAGAATTCTTGTCTTATAGTTTTCGTAAATTTCGTCTTGCCTTTTTCTGCGTCCTCTGCTTTCTACGCCGCCAATTTCTCGCGACGTCTGCGGACTTGATTCCTCCTTATCGCGGTGCATTCATGCGTTCTCCGTAAAATCTGAAGGATCCATGTATATGTATTAGGGTGGCTTGAAAAAACAATTTTTTTCTGATTTCAAACAAAATACATTTACTGCAAAGTATCTTGCATACGGAGAATCCACTCCAAAGATGAACCCGATCGAACCATTTTTAGGAGTCGCGCAAGATTTTTCAATTTTTTCCATTTGATTAACATGGGAAGAACGTAAAGTTTCCAATTTAAAAAATCGTAGCTCCGCGAATTCTCTAGCTACGTTAATTCCGTAAGTTTCATTTGAAAGCTCTTTAAAAACCGCTCAAAGTGGCATACAGAACTTTCGAATCCGATTGCAATTTCCGTCGATAATTTCTTACGAAAAAACAAAATTATCGGTGAAAATTGCGATCGGATTCTGAAGGTCTGCATGGCATTTTAAGTGGTTTTTAAAGAGCTTTCAAATGGAACTTACGGGATCAACGTAGCTATAAAATTGGCGGAGCTATGCTTCTTTGAATGGAAACTTTACGTTCTTCCCATGTTAATCAAATGGAAAAACTTGAAAAATCTTGCGCGACCCCTAAAAATGGTCCGATCGGGTTCATCTTTGGGGTGAATTCCCCGGATGCAAGATAGTTTGCAGTGAATGTATTTTGATTGAAATCAGAAAAAAAACTTTTTTTTTCAAGCCACCCTAATGTATACACGTTTGCATACGTGGACGCGATGGTGAGGGCCGATTATGCGGCGCTGTATACATGCTCCCTATAGAGTCTCAACGGTGGCGGATTCTTTGCGGATTTGGTGGTACCGTACGTATATGTACGCACGTACGATACGTACTCCACCGGTCTACTCAACTCGCGCTCTACCGCTTGCGCTTGGAGGACCCCCTGTCCGCACGCCATCGTCGGCTTCAAACCACGGACCATTGCATCTTATATTTCCCTTTTGGATCCTAGTCAGCCACTACCTTCTATCTTCTTTACGCGCAACTTGGTTCGGAATGCTCCGTACGCTAGCGAAAAGCGGTGGAAAAGGAAAATAAAAAATGTGAAAAATAAAACGAAAAGATTTTTATCTGTGCTGCGGTGAGTACTTGGGTGCATGGGTGGGGCTATTGTTACGCGCACAAGCGTAAGTCAAAAGGAAAATATCAGGAAATCAAATTGAATTAAGGAAGAGTAACTATCGGCGACGGTCTATGCGATGTCTAGGCTTCGATGGTTGCCTCGGGACTACCGGTCCATTATTCAAATCATGGTCGGCGCTTAATTCACAATCAAAGATCGCTCACTTTTTCTCCTTCCGCAGTATGTACGTATGTATGTGTATGTGTGTGGAATTACGAATGCGGAAAGATGCAGCTTTTCAGAAATCCCTGAAGAAATTCAATCAAGTTACGGTTTCCGAAAATAAAAAAAAATTCTGTTTGCCTACAAATTGATGTCCACCATGAATTCCCCTTTCGAAATGTCAGTCGAAAACAAAGCCTTATTGTAACGTATTAAATCGTTTTTAGGTAATATTAGAATTTCATTTAATAATAATGGTTGAAAAGTGTCGAGAAATAACGCAAAAATTGTATCCGATATTGTTCGAGGTAGTAGCTTAGGATAAAATTTCTATTTCGACTTCGCACCTGCTCTGATGCGTTCGAGTCAAGCGTAAGACATTTATCAACATTAAATTACACCTCGATCGAATACGTATATTTATATATTCAATGTTCCCGGCAATCAATGTTCCCGGTGATGCGAGATCGAGATTTTTTGTGGCAAGCAGACACACGACGCGAACCTCGTATACTTCAAATGTTACCCCCCCCCCCCCTCTCAATCCATCTGTCTCCCTCTCTTATTATGCACTTGTAAAAAACTAACTCGAGAAGGCGTTTTATCCATGGTTTTGGGTAGGTGCTTCGTTGAGGGAAGGCCGGGTTCGTAACTTGCAATATTGTTCATGCGAACGGAGCTTAGACTGGGGCTTAACATAATTTTATGCACTTCGGCCTGATAAACTGGATTACGCAAGCCTATGCTTTTCGAACCCCTCCCGCCGCCCCCACTGTCTCGGAATTGTTGCTTGTTCTCGTACTCCTAGCCGCTCGCCTATAGCTCCCTGTATTGCTTTGGGGTTTGATACGGCTCGCGAGCGTCGTTCTCTCGAAACACGGCGTAGACTCGCGCCACTGGGATTTATATTATCTTCTCCCTCGTTTTGTCACATAATCTTGCTCGCCTCTCCCTCTCATCGACGAATCGAGCTCTGCCTTCTCTTCTTCCGTTATCCCTTCCCTTATGTGAGATCGCTATATTATATGCTGTTATCGGGGGCTACAATGATCGGTGATTGCGACACCTGCTAGAACAACAGTCTGACCACACGGGAGCCCACGCGGTGTTCTAGTTCATTGTAGCGCGGAGTAGGGATAATCTCCTGCGGTCTCGATAAATGCATAATCGCATCTCACAGATTTGGATACGTACGCGCGGACGTGTACGCATTAGGGTCTGCGTGGCAGCAGGTTTAAATATTGGTGCTTGGTTGTATACTTTTTTCTCTGTGTCCTAAAGTCAATCAGGAATATAGGATTTATCGGATGGATTACCTCTGACTGTTATAATTAACATTATTTATGAGGACGTCGAGTAAGAATTAGCGTTTCCAATATTTCTGCGACTTTTAGTATGCCGAATCGTTTTGGTATGACCGTGTTGGGCTCGAAAAATGCCCATGTGACAAAAATGTTGAAAAGGGCATAAGTGATGTTGTGGGTTCAAGTCTGAGCCTCGTCGCGACAGCGAATTTGCCGGATGAGCGAAAAAGCTTGTCTACGTTTCAGTCGGAAATCTCTCCTTCTCTTCCTCCTCCTCCGCAGCAGCAGCAGCAGCGCCAGCATCTGCTCCGAGTCTCTGCTCTTTCCTGGCAGCTGCCTAATCTCAGCGTGAGCCCCTTAACCCCGCATCCATAAGCTTTTCCATAGGCTTAGACCACCAAGATTCTCCGACTCGCCGTTGCACGACTTTGTCTCTTGCCTTGCTCTCATCTCGGGAGTCCCAGAGGATTCAAACTGTTCTCGCGGGTTCCGCGAGCACGACTGGTCCGCACTACTGTGGAATTTCTGAAAGAATCCGAAAATCTTCAGGAAGATGGATTGTCGTGCGCGCGTAAGCTTGAAAATTCATACAGCTTGTTAGGGACAACGATTAAAATTTGTCAATGGTGCTGAAGCAAGAGCTCCGAGTTTGGTATAAGGCTACGTTAATAGTTCATCAAAAGAGAAAATAACTTTCCTATTAAATCGTGAAGTCAACAAAATTCACAGGCACTCCTTAATATTAAGATTGAGAGCTGGCATTTGAAGGAATACAGAACACATAAGCCCATCCCATACATAAAACTATAGATTTTTTGAACGTAGGGTTGGACGTAGGGAATACGTTCTGCACACGAGACGAGCGAGCGATTTCGGTCTCACAGTGATGTAGAATTGAAATAGGAACTGTTACTGACCATAGGTATTTTGTTGGATATTGATCAAATGATAGAGAAACGCGTGATGCGGGGGGGGGGGGGGCAAAGAGGACCATACGAGATTTGAGTTTAGCATGCCAGGGCATAGTATGTACCAATAGTATCG
Source organism: Sussaba pulchella (assembly GCA_963971145.1). Classification (NCBI taxonomy): domain Eukaryota; kingdom Metazoa; phylum Arthropoda; class Insecta; order Hymenoptera; family Ichneumonidae; genus Sussaba; species Sussaba pulchella. Next base: position 44,086 of record OZ020164.1, read on the forward strand.
TTGCTAAAAGCAACTAGCCGACGAACGCCAGAGCGGGATAAGAGTGTGCAAATTGCAAAATTCTATGCAAACGACGACGTGGTTGATCACTAGTAGGGGCAAAAAGAGAGCGACGGCTTTGTAACTGAAACGGACAATTGGAAGTATACGCGTTGGGTATGTAGCGATATTCGATTCGTGTCCTCCACTGTCTTTGTCCCGATCGGTACGCAGCATGCGTTTGTTCATTCATTCTGTTTTTTATTTTTATTTATTTTTTCACAAAATATATATCGTTTGGCATTCGTCGCACTCTACATGAAATTTGAATCAGCTCGCTGCGATTCCCTGTAGAGTCTATTACTAATATCAGCGCCGATCCGATAAGTTTTAACGTAACGAACTGGTTAAGGTGAGGGACTACATTGGCGAGTGCGAGAGAGATAGCTGCAATCACGGCGACACGCTGTTTGTCTCCACAATTATTCCATCGAATAAAACACGGTTCTTACATCATGCGGCTCAGAATTTTGCATGATGTAAGAACCGTCTTTTATTCGACAAAACAATTGGGGCCCCAAACAATTGATTACAGTTTTCTGTTACCGACCGAGCAGTACCCCATCACCTTAAGCGACATTTCTGGCTTTCTCTGGATCATTTACCGCGTGATAAGAAGGGATTCCCCGCGCATATGTATGTGAGCCATTCCATCAAATAACGGACACCTTTGAGCTTCACTATTTTCGATCTTTATGATATTTAGACAACTCAAACTGCTTGTTCAAAAACGAATTCCCGATTTTTTAAAGATTTTTTTATGTATTATTTTGGCAGCTGTCAATTCAGGTATTTTTCATTTTCCGTTTTCTTTTTTTTTCATTCCAAGAATTTTTTTCACATCCTTCTGCTATGAAAAAAGTATATTGCAAATCCGTTTTAGACGTGAAATTTTCGCAGTTTTTCTCTGACAGAAAACAGTTTTCTCGGAGAAAAAATTATTAGTTGTAATTATTATTACATTTCGACCCTCGGAAACACGATTCGTAGTGGGAACGAAAAAGCCATGTGACAAGCGTGCATTTTTTTTCTTTTTTTTTCCTCGCTTAGGAAGCCGGCTTGTCACAGAATGAAAGACGTTGACTAATTTGTGGATGCAATCAACCTATTTATTGGACATAATTCGGAATATCGCGTGGTTGGTAAATGTAATAATATTTGTATGATCAACGAGGATTTGTCATATAAGGACAGAACTAACGCGAAACAGCGATGCGCAAGAGAAAGATCCACTGAATAGTGCACGCGATCGCATCGTCACGGACCTCATGGTCAATATTTGTTTGACCCAAGAATCTGGGCGGCGCGGCGTTTCCAGCTGCTGCTAATACATATATCGTCGACGTGTATCAGCAGTCGATATTGGGGTTCGATCCATCGACGTCCGAACCGTCCAGGTTATAATTTATTAACGAATTGCTCGAGTCAACGTCGAATTCGATTTTGGTCCATGGCGTAGCCACAGCGCAGCCCATATATCCGGTCCGCTGGGCGTGTTACTCACCCGTACGTTACACGCGTAGCCATCGATGCTACGGTGTTTTCAACGCTCGCGCAACATGCAATGGCCTGGTGGCAAATATCGCGTAGGGGCGTCTATTATCGGAAGTGCCGGGCGAATGATATACCGGCGAGAGAACAGGTTACCACGGCTGCGCCGGGGGGAGGCGCGGGATGGCCACTCTGGTCCATCGCAACCCCGACAAGCTTCGAAAACTGCGATATACGTTGTCGTTTCATATCTTCAGTCCTTGTTTGCCTGAGCCATGGTCTCGCACCACGTTCACTACTCGCATGTATAATACCGTCTCTGATGTAACATAGAGTGCAGCACCAGGACCAGCAGTAGCAGTATCAGCATCAGCGGCAGCACCATAACGAGCAAAGTGGTCAGAAGCTTTCATGAGCCCTCGTCTATCTTGATTTATCGTACGACAATGTTCGATTATGTATACGCGACATACATAGCAAATTTCAAGTCAAGTTGACGTTATGCTGAAGTTAGTGTTACGTTGAAAAAAATTGGGTCCAAATTTTTCCGACATAATACGGCGTACCATTTTTATGGACACGTAGACCACGAAATTCTCGAACTGGCTCGAAAAATCTGACCACGCTTATGACCTATAATATGACATAATAAAAACATCCCTATTCGTAGTCCCATCTGGTTCTGTTATTATCGAATATGTATCGTACTTCCGTTACTGATGGAATCCACCCTGTATTTATTCTTTTCCAACTCCAGATCTTCCAGTCCAACGCGGTCTCTGTATTGTTGGATTATGCGCCGATAGTCCCGATTCGACGCTCACATTGATATTAATAATGGTCGGTACGCGTATATTCATTTGTCAGGTGAGGATTTCATGTGGGTTGCCTCGATGAGTTTGTTTCTCGAATACAAGTGCATAAATGGATCAACGTGTACTACGCTGCGCGTAAGGTAATGGACTACATCGCTCAGTGCGAAGGTGACAGCGCTATCGGCGCTCGCTGCGGAGCGAGAGAGAAGGGGGAGCGTTTGTATTCCATCGTCCGACGATGGGCTTCAATTTATAGATGGTGGATTCTGAGGCCAGTTGTAAAATTTTGTCCGAATACTCAAATATCTTACGATCTTCTCAATATATTTTCTATCTCTTTACTGTTTATATATTTTATGATTCGCAATCGCTGAAATAACAAAAAATTATTGGCCGATTTCGCAACATTGTTTTCCGTATAGTTTCGTTTTCTCAAGCAATAAAATGAATACGTAGTAAACCTACAATGACGCTGGCTTCTGGCGAAAAGAGAAGTAGCTCAGAGGCCTATCGCATCACTTTCGCATTAGAACCATTCAATTCAGTCTCTTCGTTCGGGAGATGTACCCGACGGTCCAACTTAGCCCCGTTACTTCTAGTCCCGGTCGCCTCTAAATTTATCGACTGTTGTATCGATGGACATAATATATTGATATGTATGCCAGATGGGTCTACTGGCCGAAGTTCGAATAAAATTCACAGCCTTTAGATTCACCGCCGCAAGGTAACGTGTTGTCAATAGCGGATCGACGTAACAAGCAGTGTGTTCGAACGAGAGAGCAAAAGCTAGCAATGTTGGTCTAGAATTACGGATAGCGACGAGGGGAGTCAAAGCGAGAAAGGGAGCAAGGGCGAGGAGAAGGGGGAGTCGGCAAGGAATTGCATTATACTCGACGTGGTAGAGTCAGGTATTTCTACGGTATTTTACAGGCCGCAGAGTTTGTGCGGTGGTCGTGCGGTGTCGGTTGGTCTCGTTTCTCCCGTAGCTCGCCGTAAATTCCACTATCGAGAAATCGAAGCCTCGCGGGGATTAGCCACAGTGCGCGAGCAGCCGTTATATATACGACGGTGGTAGTTTGGGCAGCCGTGGTCCTCGCGTATATAATCGGCATTGCCGTGCAACCAAGTGTGTCGCCCGATAAATTGACGGAGGCTGTATGGGTGCACTGCCAACGCCAATGCCACAGCCCATCGTTGGGGGTACGCGCGGGATACGGACGGTCGACTAGAGCTCGTTCGGTGGAAGATATACGACACGGAAAAGACGAGGCAAAATATGTGTAGGCTTGACGACGGAAGAGAGTCACTGAGAAATCGCTTTGTTGATTCGACGAGACTCGGGGATTTTTCGTAATCTCCTCGTGTTTTAGACGAGGTCATAATTCCTCGAAATTTCATCGTCCGGAACACGTATCAGCGGAAGAGAATTGGTATACCGCTCGCTGCGTCCAATCATTTATTCTCTTGGCATTCATCGATTGGTCGATGGAAAACTGATTATTTATTTTCTATTATTTACTATACTACTATATACACTTACTTACCTACTTACTTATTTACTGTACTACTATATATTTACTCTATATATATACTTTTATGGGATACCTTTGGGATCCCATTGCAACTTCTATCAATAATTTTGTTGTTTCGTAAGAAATTATCAATGGAAGTTGCAATCGGATTTCAAAGGTCCGCACGTCATTTCAAGCGGTTTTTCAAGAGCTTTCAAATGGAACTAACCGGATCAATGTACCTATAAAATTGGCGGAGCTACGATTTTTTTAATGGAAACTTTTCGTTCTTCCCATGTTAATCAAATGGGAAAACTAGAAAAATCTTGCGCGACCCCTAAAAATGATCCGATCGGGCTCATCTTTGGACACAATTTTCTTGATGGAAGATACTTTGGCGTGAATGTATTTTGATTGAAAGAAAAAAAAAAGTTTTTTTTTCAAGCCGGCCTAATATACATATATCCATTCAGAGAAAAAAGGAAAAAAGTTCGGGATTCTTAGCGTATTGGTTAGTATTGATAGAGAGTATACCACTTGCAATTCGTGTAGTGAGTTGGATGTGACAATCGGAAAAGTTTCAAACTCCGAAGAAAAAAAGTTCGGAGTCGCGCAACATTTTTCTTTGATAAAACCTCGCGACATTGGTTAAATCGTCGAGCGTTAATTATTCGTACCAATAATTACTAATCAACGAGGTTGCGTCTGAAAGTTTGTGAAAGGCTATGCACCTAATGACTTGGCCCGAAGCAATCTGGGTGTTTCCTCGGGTAACCGTGTTACATACGAGACAGATATAGCGGATCGGATGAAGCTTCGTGGAGGAGACATACCCGGTACGAGACTGGTGGCTAAGGAGCAAGATTAGAATTACTCACCCGATAGAGCACCTCGATTCGAACTATTGCCAATTACCCTAATCACTGGACAAATTCACTAGCTTAGATTCCAGTCGTAGACGAAGCGTCGCTCTCGGGGCTGGTACACGACGGTGGTATATACGACACATCACCGTCCTGTGTATGTACATACCACGCCTGTATAGTATGGGGGTGTCCGCTGCTATGCGGATTCCCATCTCAACTCCCGCAAGCTCGCTAGAACTAGCGCCGAACCGCTATGCCCCGTGCAAAACGTCTTACCCGAGTTTAACCGAGCATTAGCCGCATAAATCAAAAGTTGGCTCACAAGTTGGCCCTGTAGCTCGCTCTTCGCCTCACCCCTCCCTCCGTTTCGGCCGCCCCTTGCCACCCTCCGACCATTGCATTTCGTGACACTTAACCTTCGCAAATTCTACGCCGCGCTGCATTCCCGAAATTCCATTTTGAGTTCGCTACTGCGGACTATACGTTTCAGAATTTCAATTGCTGTTGAATTCGAAGACCTAACCGAGTTTCGTAGAAAGATTTTCGTTCTTGGTGCATTGTTTTCTTTGCAACTTATTTATCTTCTTCGTGCCTCTCCGTTTTTCATTATATTAACGTTAAAATCGTTGAACGGGCCGAACTTTTGTAATAGAATGTATTACGTAATAAAATGTAAACGGAATTAATTAATTAACGGTAATAGTCGGTGGTTTGGTAATAGTTTTGGTAGTTCACACTTTATTACATAATTTTTCATCGAGATTTTTCGTAATACTCTTATTATTTTTAACTTTTTTTTGTTTAATTGACACGAGGCAATTTTTTGTGGTTTCAGCAGAGAATTTTTTTTGGTACGCAGTATGACGGTATGGTTTACCAGCATGGATATCATTCATTTACGTGCCAATGGTTTCCCTTTGGATATTCGTTCGCGCGAGGCCAAGTGCGTTTTAGCGGTTGACTCTAATCTCGTGGCAATTAATCTCGCGCTAGAACCAAGTTGCCTGCCCACCCCAGCGAGCCGGGGCGTCGCGGTGGCGCCGTCGACGGCAACGTAGGAGCCACGAACGACCTAGATTTGTTGAAAGAGCTTTCGTCGTGCCCGGATAAAGGTTCTCGGGACAGCTTTGTGTCTCAGAAAAACCGCGACGTCGTTTTTTATATTTTTTTTTCGCCACAAGACTCGGCGCGAACGTTGGAGCCAGTGTAGCGAAGTCGAAACAGCCCGTACGCCTTGCTACACGGCTTTTGGGTAACGTTTTGGTTTGGGCAATTCATTTTGAAACATCGCTGTCGATTGGTCTCAACGTAAATCTTTTTTTTTAAACTCATTCATATATTTTAATTACCAGTCATTTAATTGATATTATCTATTATTTATTATGTTTTGCTTATATATACAAATTGATTTTGTATATAGTCTATTATTTTCATTTTAGGTTATTTATTATTACGTTTTGCTTTCTCTTATAAGAAGCTATGTGATGGAGAATGAAAAAAGTAGACGTTGGCATTTTCACGTCAATATGTTCAAAATTTGACGAAACATGCAGCAACTTTAAATTCCTCGAAAAATCTACGGTTCGCTCTAACTCACGTCTGCTTCGACCAATCGAACCCGAACTCGCAAAATGTTCGGAATATCACTTAACCGTGGTAGGTGTGGAATTAGGTAAAGATGGGTCGAAGCGATCGAATTTCAGATCAGGAACAAGCCGCAGGTTGAAGCCTGCAAATAGCTTCCTTCAAATTGGAGGAGATAATCCTCGAAATTTTCCATTAGAAAACCAGAATGACCTTAAATTTTAAAAAAGCAATTTGGAATTTTAAACTTGCAACTTTTTTTTATTTTAATTTTCCTTAAACGTCTACACGGTTGAATTACGCGACGGGGTACAATAGTAAACAATTTTCGGAGCTGGCGTTCTATCGGATGCGATTGTTGAGTATGAGGACAATTTGTGGGAATCGTTTTGATTTATACAGGAGATTATAATTGAAAGACGGGGCCTGCTCCGAGAAACTTGAACGTCTCGGTACGACGGCGGTACTTCAATTAACCGCAAGACGGTTCATCGCGGTTGATCCAGTATTTTCGGTTTGTCGCTGCTGTGACCGTCGTTGCCGGCGACCGAGACTCTTTTGCAAGTTAGAATAACGAAATCGCGGATCCTCGCGTCGAACGGAAGTAGCGGGGAAAAGTGCCCGGGTAACGTGCGCACGAACAACGAACAGCAGTGAAGGAAAGGAACAAGGGGCGCACACGCACACGCACACACCCTTACGATCATCGTGGCGCGGCTATAGCTGCTCGGTCATGGACTTCTATTTCATTTCAGAGAATTACAATTGGGTCGTTCTAATTATCCCTGAAAGCCCCGTCGTACTACGGGCACTCGCGTGCTCTTCGCATCCGTGAGGCGTAATGAAAAGCGACGTTTTCACCCCCGTTGGACGCTCGTGCCGTGGAAAATGCTCGCTTTGGGTACACCGTCCTCGTTTTCGTTTCTTTGTCAGTCGGTTTTTCTTCTTTATTTTTTCGAGTTCGTTGCACCGCTTCCGGCAAATAATTCCATTTGCGTTCTTTTATGACTTATTTGGTTATTTATTTTCGACAAAATACCCGATCTGAAGGGTATCAATAAAAAAGTATATAATTAAGACACTTTTTAATTGCGATAGAAAATTTTTTTCCAAATTTTATATTTATATATGATATCTTAAGGGGACTGAGTCACCTAAAAAGTCGAAGGAAAAAAAATTTTTTTTTTGTGACAAGATCAATCTACATTTTTATTCTAACGTACGTTATTTCCCTGCATTTATCGGGGAATCGAATGGATAAAGACCCGGCCGTACCATAGAAATACGTAAGGCTTGGAAAAACTCGAAAAGGGTATACGCAGGAAAAAGGGAATCCTTAACAAATTCAGTATATCATGATTATAAAAATGGCATACACATTATTTTTCTTGTTACTTATTTAACTTCGGATCCGATATTGGAGTCGTTGCAACAATTGAATTCTCACGCACACGAAGTCTCAAGTTTTAGAGAGTCATTTGTAACAGACCTCGGGACTATTATTCCCTGCACTTGATCGGCTCGTAATATCGTAGTTTTTCCTCCCGCACTTCCTCACTTGCAGCTGCAAAGTGCAAACATCCTCCGACGTTTGGTTTAATTGAAATGTTTCCGGCTGTACGAACGGCGACGTCTGCCCGGCAGGGGCTGACTATATCATAGCTGTACCACTGCGACGTCTATCTGGGATTTCGGTAAGTATATATAATCAGTCGTCACGGTAAAACTGACCGAGTTACAGCCGCTTCCACTCGCACGTTGTCCGTGGAACGATACCGTATTCAATTGGTCAATTACACCGCGCTGTACCTTTGTACACTACTACCAAGGTAATCACTGAAGTTTATTGGCGGAATAAACACCGAGTCCCGATCTGAAAAGAGCTTTCTTCCATCCGCACCTATTTCGGGTTACCATCCTGGCAATGACGCTTCTTAAACTCGTTTTCTGGCTCTGGGCCAGGATCAACCGGTTTTCGGTATAACCGGGAACCGTCAGGCACCGAGCGCGCGAGAGATAGAACGCGCATCGGTCTGAAATAACGTAATTAAGAGGCTCCTGTAGAATTCTCACGAGGCTGGCGCCTATCTTTTTCCGTCGTTGAGGGTAGCGATGAATCTGTCTGTGTTTTGTTTTTCATACCGATATGTACCATTCCGTGCGTTCCCACGAAAGGGAGAGGTGGTCGGGGAAAATTTGTGAGGTTCCTTTCTCAGGATAATCAAGGAAGCTCTGGGCGACAGTGATTGGTTCGCTGCCGACACGCCACTCCCAGTGGTTCACTCAGCGTCTTGTGAGGCGAGGGAGGTCCTGCAACTCGTATACAATTTTATGATGTTGTTCAAAAAATTGACGTTACTTACTGGCAGTTTCGGAATCAGAGAATATTATTATTATTCATTTCTTCTGTAGCTTACTTCAGCGTTGAAAATAGGGATTAATATTCCCATAAATTAACGACACGTTATGTGATTCTTCTGGATAATTGTTTATGACACGCCGTGCGTAAGATGCGATTTTTCCGCTCACTTCGCTCGCGTCAAATCGCATTTACGCACCTCGTGCAATAAAAATGTATACTATACTCGTGCGAAAAACCTTTTCTTGACTCGTGTGATTGCAGCACTCGCCTTCGGCTCGTGCTACAAATTCACATTCGTCAGAAAAAATATTTTCGCCCTTGTATCGTAATATACTATTTCATTACGGCTGCGTGAAAATGCTCGCATTACTTGTCTCTTTCCCGTTTGGAAAATACGGGATCTGCCACGGTTTTCGATTACCCACGGTAACTAACTTCACGGCGTGAGTAATGTGTTGAAATTGCATGCAAGCGTGCGATTTTGACTACATTACCCACGCTGTAAAGTTAGTCAACGTGGATAATCAAAAAACCGTGGAATATCACGTATCTTTGAACCGATAAAAGGACAACTAGTGCGGGAATCTTCCTGCACTCGTAAAGAAAAATAAATGAAATTAAATTTTTTTTAAACTTAACTTTTCACGGTGTTGGTCGTCGAGTACGGGTTTTATTACGGTTTATGTTTCTATATACATAGGCATTTCAGCTGGACATACGTGCAAAAGCCGTCGTTTTGCTCGCCCTCGTCTAGTCTATCAGCGTGTTATAAATACAGATATCAAGGATGCAAAGGGTTAGATAAAGCTTGGACGACAAGTCGCAAGATAATCTCTGTGCCGATGTTACAGCGAACTACGGTGTCTCACTGCACACAGAACAAATCGTGTAGCAAACCGAGGTTCCCCGTAGCCGAAGGTAGAACGATAATTGTCGGAGGTTGCGTGCAATTATATTTATTTAAGCCTGTTATAAATTAGTCATCTCCTCACTCACGCTCGCACAGTTGGTCTCTCCGATCCCTTCTACATAAACAGTCAGTACATCCCATGTTTTGGCGAAGCCTTAGGTGTATATGTAAATGACGTTCGCGAATTGCTACGACCCGTATGTGTTACCCGTGACGGCGCAAACTTCCATTTAATATCTCAAATAGACACATCCCTTCAGGACGTCCGGTAGCATATTTTAAGAACTTGTACACATCGTGAAGAGACGTACTTGTCCTATCCGAATCCATACGAACCGCAAACTTGTTCTCATTACAATTTGATGTATTTTCCGACATTGTTCCTGCTAATTTGATTTTCGATCCTCCGGCAAAAATTATCTCAAAATTTGCAAAGACAGCGAAACTTGTAAATTCAACGGTGCATGTTGGATACGACGATCTTATGCGATCTCACTTGTTTCATTCAAATATAATTAAGAAAATTAAAATATATATTTTTTAAGTATTCAATAATGTAATAACCAATATATACATAAAATAATTATTTTTAATTATTATGTGATACATAATTATTATTGATTACATTTTTCCTAAATTTGGTCTTAACCGCTTCAAACCTGCTAATCGACAATAAATTATAAATTAATTTTTAAAATAAGTTTAAAAAGAAAAAAAGCAAACAAAGTTGAAGTTGTTACAAAAATGCAACGTTCATACGTTGCGTTTTTGATGCGCGTTTTCTTTCCGTCCGTAGAAGGTCGTTTTTCTGGTTCGCTGTCATGCTACAGTTTTCCCGTTGATGTCGAGCTCGTGTAATATTACCGAGCGTAAACTCTTAACAACAGGGTCCGGGCGATATACGTTCTCGAGGGTGAATGCGGCGATCTGTGATACCGGCGAACAATCTCCGAGGCGAGTATTTGGGCTTTATCTCGCGACGAAGAGCAAGAGGGAATGTTGCGTGTGCGTGAGACAATACACCCCCCCCCCCCCCCCTCCGCCAAACGAAAACACGGAGAGTCGGAAACTGGAGCGAGGTATAACATGAGTACCGTCTGAATTTTAGCCAAGCGGATTATGGAAATGGGCGGTATATTAGCGTCTAACATCCTGCTTTGCATCGTCTTAACGCGCTTTTGTGCATCTCTTCCGAATGTACGGACGGTTACCGTAGGCGCTGGCATAACAGGGCGGAATACCGAGTCACGAAGCTCGCCGGAGAGGTGCTTGTATACCTCTCAGAGAGGGTATAGTATTACTCGAAGACAAGTGAGGACGTGAGCCTCTGAAAGCCCAGATGAAATTAACGTAACGTAACGCACGGCCTTAATGCTCGGGCTGGTTCGTTAACTGGGTCCAGTTTCCTTCATCCTTTTCCTTTCACAAAGACAAATTTCTGCGATGAGCTCGGTGAGGGTCGCCCCGGTTTTTTTACTTACCACAATTATAATAGCCCAATACGTCACATGATCTTTTATCTGTACCGGATTGTTGGGGGCAAACTGAGAGTTGTTTAATACGTGTACTCGACCACTCGTTTCAAGTCCGTTGGTTACTTAAGATCAACGGAAATTCACGCAATACTGACTTCCTTCAACCACAATCCTCTTTATCTAAGAAGGAAAAAAGATTTTTTTCGTAAAATAATATTTGATTGATGCATTTATATCAAATGATTTTCCAGCTCGTCGAACATTATACGGGCTGGGAGATAAATTATTTGCCCAATTCATTTTATTAAATTCTGATTTTGGGCCTGAACATCAAGTCGGTTCCGAGAACGTTTGAAAAATGTTACGCGTTGGAAATTTTACCAAAGCTTGTCAAAAGACTATGAGTTACTTCGACCAATTACGAGTCCTATAATTAATGAGGGACCACCAGCGCTATCGCCGATCTTCGTTCTTTCGTTATTGGGTAAATTTTGTGCTTCCGCGTCAGTTAGCACGAAAAGTTGCACAGCAGCGGCACACGGAATGAGCGGCTTAAATACACGAGAAATATATATATATATATATATACATGTGTACATACATACATATATATATATAATATATATATTATATATAGCTATATTAGACGTCCTTATGGAAATTTCCGCAGAGATCCCGCCGGTGGGCACGCGCTCCGTCATAATTAATGAAAACGAGTCGCTTCCTCGGTATGTTGCCACGGGAAATGTCGACCGATGTGCCTCGCGAGTCGCTGTAATTATTTGCACGTGTCCCATGCGCAACGGCACATTCGAGCGCCGACCTCTCGTTTGCGTGTATAAAGAAAGAGGATGCACGGCAAACGTGCGAGGTTTTTAACGGATGCTGTGTACTGCGCGCCCTCGCCGATGAGACTCGGCGGCATCGTTCGTTCGTTGACCTTGTGGAAAACACCGACGACCCGTGACAGTATTTGTACGGATGCTCTGGAGGAAAGAATCGAACGATGTTGGCTAATTGCATTTCTCCATAAATACAGCGAAAAAACTAGAACAAAGGAAAAAAATATTACGCTTCCGTTAATACGTAAAATCTTATTTTAATGAAATTCGTAATGTTGATTGATGGTTCTGACGCATAACAGATTGATTCGATACTACAAATATACCAAACTGAACAACATTTTTATGAATCCTTATCAGTGCCGTGAAATGAATCAAATTGCAAGCTTTTAATTATGTTTCACAAACGTCATCTTGGGATGGCAAGAGAAAACCATGACAAAAAACAGCCTATGGATCAACGCGGAGAAAATGCGGAAAACACGGTATTATCACGAACCTTTGCGCAAAGTGCAAAGTCGTGTTCCATGCGGTCGTTCGGGGGATCGGCGTGACCGGAGCCGTAACGACCTGGTCTGAATTTATCGAAACTCAGCATTTTAGGTCGACGGTTTCGCGCCATCGACGTCGATGGACTGATTAATTGAAATCATTTCGACCGTTTCTAAAACGAGACCAGGCCGCATTTATGTGATTCGCTTTCGAGATTAAATGTTCCGGATTCGAAAAATCTCGTGACCGCCAGAATTGCGTTGAACCATAACATTGTTTGGAAATCCCGAAACCGTCGATTAATTTTGGAGCTTAAACTATCTAACTATAATTTTCAAAATTGACAACCGCTGGGACTGCATTTTTCGTAATTCACGTAACGTTTTTTTTTTAACTGGAAAAATTGTCAATACATTTCTATTAAATTATTGTATGTGTTTGTTTCGTAGATGTTTTATTTATTAGAAAATATAGAATAATATTAATATTGTCATTACGTACAAATCAAAACCATATAGTGTCGTCCAGATCCCGAGGAATAATGTTGTTACCCTGTGCGACGTACTCTATGGAAAATCTTCTTTTTCGCGCTGAGCATAACATCAGGACCTGTCACAAGCGCTCACAGCCGCCGCGACAGTTCGAATAAAACAATGATCAACTCAACTTGTATATCTCATCTTTGATTGGTTCTCATCTCGCACCCTCCAAGTCTTATATCTCTGAAACTAAGCGTAATAAAAAAAACTGAGGATGTACTTATTTCTTACAATTTCACGTAGAATCGGCTGGTATACCTCACGTGCGCGAATTCTAGGGCAACCTGTACATATATGTATATATTCCTGATGTTATGGATATATATATATATATGTATACATCTCCGTGGGGGAGACAGTATGGTGGCTGGCTGGCGTATGCCCTCGCCGTGTTGTAGTGCATCGCAAGTGACAGATTCTGGTGCTTCTCTCCGAAGCTTTCCATCGCACTTGGCCACTCGACATCACGTTCCGAGGTTTCATCCGCCGTCGTGTAAAATCCACGTTGGAGCAGTATTGAGACTACGTTTTTATACCTTCCGCGTATTCTGTCATGGTCAAACTATATATGCGGTCTATCAAGACACACTTGCTTTTCGCCACATTTTCCTCGATTCTTGCTTGAGCTGTTCTTCCTTGTCACCTCCACTCGTTACGTGACTCGACCAGCCGAAACGTATTTTCACGAACAAAATGACGCTAGCATCAAGAACGTTAAACCATTGACGTCACTGACTTACGAGCGAAGTATATGATGCACCCTTCGGCGGTGATTTATTTTTGTTTAATGAACGAACATAACTCGAACCCCGATAGTATGTTGTCGATAAGGAGAGTACGCGAGGATAAGGAATGCGACACGTAGGGGAGATCGGGCCCAGAAGTAACAGAAATAAGTTTAACTTTAGACCTCTTTGCACCCCGTCTCCAAGGTAGTTCCGCCTCCTGTGCGCTGGTTTTTTTCTGTGTTTAATTAGAGAAGCCAGCGTGAGTGTATCTCTACTACGTATTCGTTTTTTGACTGTAATCAATGTTTCATTTTTTTTTCAATTATAGCTCCGTCCCGGATATTATCCATCTACATATGATTTCCCCATGCATTTTGCGATGTTATAATATCGTCGTATATATATATATATATATGTATATATATTTCGATTAAAAAGAAATGAACAACTTGGGGTTAAAAGTAACACTGTTGCTTACTCATGGTATTAATTTCATCGTTTAAGAATCCGAAATCATACAGAAAACTATGTTTCGAAATCGGTTGACGAGAAGAAAAATCGATTATTAATGATATAATATTATTAAAGATTTATATTATCGACTGAATTTTAAATGCAGTGATTAACCAATGTGTTATAACAAGTGAAAGTGACAGGTTTGATTTCGATAGATGATAATCACTTGATTCCCGACATCTTTAAGAATAAATCTACGTGAGTTTAATATACTCAGCTGTTAAAAAAAAATGTCGCTCGAAATATGAATGATAATACGGTTTTTGCGATTAGGATCCTTTCACAATACAGTATTACAACTAGCCTCGACACTATTAATTTCGACCCCGAAGTGGGATAAGCGGTAACACTACAATAAATTATTTTGTTTCATCGATTGCGATCTGCAAATTGATAAAAGTGATAGAAAGCCAATGACAAAATGCCGGGGAACGATAGTACATAAATTTTGCGAAAATCGTAACAACTGGCCCCGGCCTTTTCTACCGTTCACCCACGGATCTCGGGAATGCCGTGGCACAACGTCGAGCGCAAGATAGAAGACATTTGAGGCGACAAGATGGAATATGATGGGGAAGAGGAAGAACGGCCGTCGTCATATCGTTGGCTTCGGGGATAAGCTCCCTTGTTATTTCGCTGGACGAACGAACATCCGCCAGCCGGCAATTTTATCCGCGCGTCGAAGAAAACCAACACCGCTCGACCAAATGCCGTTGGAGCGACAGTTTATGAGAATCGTTTTGACTCGGAAATTCGATCTGTTCTGCGACTTTCATCTTCTTCGCTACTCCTGGTTTCCTTTTTTTATTATGAATTTGTTGAGGTGATTTTTTGGATCTCCCAAGATTCACCGCAACAGCAATTATTTCCAGACGTTGCGAGAATTCATTTATTTAGGTTGTTAGAGTTTTATTTTTGTCATTTTATTTACGGCTTAGGTCGAATAATTTTTTAACCTTGTTTATGTAAATATTATCGCGGATTGGTAATCGGTAGAAATTCTCGATCCTACCAACCCTCAGAAACTTATGACGCCGAGTTTTTATTTTTTCTTCGTTGCTCACTTAAAATATGATCGTCAGAAAAAAAACAAAGTCATCATATTATTTTAATCACGAGCGAAATATAATGTATTTTAATTATATTTCAAATATAATAATTAATATTATTAAATATATTTAATTATTGGATATGGTTAAATTTCAAGTTTGGCATATAACGCCGAGAACATTCCAGATTAATGACGATGAGTACATGTTAATCAATCTCTTCTATTTGTTTTCAAATACGTAGCTGTTCTAGATCATATATAACTATCAGCCGTTGTTAAATGATTCATCATTCGTCTGGGACCCCGGTACGTACGTGCTCATGTCCACGAACCTAAAATTCCACCGTCATCAAGCTACCAGAGAAACAACCTTCTTCGGATCTTAATTAAAAAAAAAAAAAAAAATCGGAATCGTGTTCGTCACGTTCGGCTACGCCCTTCCGGCGTATAGCTATGTACCGCGTTCTTGCCTATACTTATACGTTTACGTGAGAGCAAGTCAAGGCTCCTTGTTCCTTTGGGACCCGAACCGTTGTCAGTGCCTGAGGTGTTATACCGCGAGACACGCCGACGAGAGGACAGACCAGTGTAAAGAGTCCGTGGAGAGAGCATTGAGGTGGAGTAGCGAACAAGGTGTACGAGAGGCGCGCGTGTCGAGAAGCCACACGGAACATCTTCCGATCTCTTTCCATCTTACTCCCCCCGCCCCCAACACACACACACACGCACGCACGCACGCACACACACACACACACACACACACACACACACACACACACACACACACACACACACACACACACACACACACACACACACACACACACACACACACACACACACACACACACACACACACCTTTTCCATCTTTCCTCCAGCGCTTCGATAAGAAACGCACGAGCGCGAAACACCGGAGGGGTTGAACGACCTCGCTGTACTATGTGCATATAACGCTTGACAACATATAGCTCATGTACAATCCCTTTTTAGTGGTTTTTCATTTTTTATTTTATCTCCTTATCTGTCTCTATAGATATTTTTTTCCGACCTTCGTTGTTACTGTCGTAGGGTTCCGAAAGTTTTTTTTCCTCCGGCGGGAGAAGAACCGGCACGTCAGCGGCTGCTCCTCGCATTCGTAGGTATGTGCAACCCAGTCCACCTGCAGCATGTCCCAATATATATATGGATGTATATGTACGATTCGCGCATACAATGAACCCTGCTTCTCGGTTTGTAGGTTGTCGGCGCGCAATAGCAAGAGGGAAACAAGAAAGTGACGAGACGAGGGTTGAGATCTCCCCAGCTTTTGCTCCGGGCACAACCGTCACCCTTCGTTTCTACATCCGTTTTCTCGGTGTTATCGTCCGTTCGCTCTGCTCTGTTCTCTTTTCTCCTTTTTTTTCCAGGTTCATTCTCAGTCTCGCAATCTACGATATAGAGTCACGTCATCCGGGCTGTTCATTCGTTTTCGTCTGTCTTCCCGACCCTCCTAATTTTCTGATGCGCTTGTGCCGTCGTAGCATTGTCCGTTATTGTTGCATTTGAGGCGATGGAGCTGGAGCTTCGTCGCTGCCCAACAGCTCATCGTCGGCTTCGCCATTCAACGCCGAGAACCGAACCCCATAAAAATGTCAGTGTCCATCGATCTGGGTCAATGTATCATAGACGTTATATTTTTTGCGGTGGTTCCTGAATCACCGAAAAGAACCCGAAAAAATAATACAATGTCGTCGGCGGGAAACGAACCCGAAAATTTTATTAAAATCCGGAAAATACATTGAATTCCCTTTTTAATCTGTTTTTTTAATCCCACTAAAGGGATGGACCGAAAACTTCATTCTCAGAGCCTGTAAATCGCCCTCAAGATACCTTTTAAGTTTCGTCGAAATCGGTCGAGTCACTTATATTATCCTTGCGACGGGAACGAACATACAGACGTAAAAAGAGTTTCAGTCAGTAGTGATTGACCCATCAAGCTCTATTCTCCGTCAAGTTTCCGTGTTGTTGCGAACGTATGTAAAAATTTGTACAATCTTTCCTCCTTAACGATCCACGTGAATTGCTTTCATAGTCGTCGGACAAGTAACTTGAGGGCACTGTGCTCAATATCACGATCTCCACCCTCGACGTCGCCGAATCGTACGTGTGAATTAACAATTCCAACTTTTTGTCTCATCCACGTCGCTTATATGGTTCCATTCTAGTGCATTTGATTTTATATTGTGGTAATCTCCGTATAGCATAGGATTCGATAAAACAGTCGTGATAATTTCCCATCCGTCATCTTCTTACCCCGCGCACACTTGGTTCCAGCCCCAGAAAATGGTCTTCGTTTCGCTCACGCCTTGAATCCTGAACTGATATTATATTTCCGTGACTCTGTCCAATCATCGTGTATTATTCAAACACCGAGACATCAGCGTACGGGGGAAGAACGTGGCGTCGCTTCGCCTGGCGTCACCGTTGCCACTTCGGCGACGTTGAGTCGCGTCACTCGTAGCGTTCATTCCTCTTCCTCTATTTTGTTTAGCCATTTTTTATTTTACTATACGAAGACTAGCTCGGCCGTTTATTCTCGGACTCTCCTAATTTGAGTTAACTACAGTCTGACCTCCCAATAAGAAACTTTCCCCAGTTTCTCACTCGAGCGCTTCCGCCACTCCGACTCGAACTCCGAGCTCAAGAATTTCGTGCGCGGAACCTCTTTGTAGTGAGCGCGGAGGGCGCGCCTGGTGGGGGTATGCGATATATAAGAAAAACTCTTCCCCTTGGGGGCTTTTGGTTTCTTATTGGGATGTCGGACTGTAATTGACAATTCTCCAATTTGGCGTATAAAAACGAACATCTTATTGTCATAAGCACACTTCGACGAATTTTATCATTCCTCATATATTCTCGCATAATACTTTTATTATAACGATCTATCATATATTTGTGAGACATGTTAGAAAAAACGAATTGACTATAATATTATTTTGATGAACCCGCCGGACATGCAATATCCTATTCAATAAAATAAAAACATAAAAATACACAAAATATGTAATTTTATTAAATGTCACAAATATTATGCATAATAATTAAAAAATTGGAATAAATAAAACATAAATCAATGAATAATTGACTGCAATGATGATAAATGATTAAATAACGTGAATAATCAATAATTCGAACCAAATTTCGGCACATCCCCTATCTTATTGCTGATTCCTGTTATTTCTTACGTTATTCTTTACTTTATTTAAAGTCTCTTACTCTCAGCCTGATATTTCCTACTTTTCGATTTCCTCCTTCATGACCGTATCTCCCGTTTTTCCCCGCGCACGTTGATCCACATCGACGTTATTTTACTCTTTTTTCTTCATCATCATCTCGTTTAATCGTCTTCTCAAGCTGAAAACCACGGCTCACTTCAGTCCCCTCCAAGCACGCTGTCCGCCCCCACAGTTTTCTCCACATCATTTATGTCACCCCCAACGTATACCTACCACGTGAAATTACTTCCGCAAGAGCTCGCAAAGGAAGCTTTTTCGGTGCGTCATGTTTCTGGTTAAACGCGCGAGCTACCTTCAGCGCGAGAAACGAATATTTCGCTTATACGCATGCCCGTGTGTGCGTTTCGACATTTACGTCCCCGTCTCGTTGTTAGAGAGTCCACCTTATTTTCGACGCAGCTAAATTCGTGATATCCTGTCATTGGTCGGAGTTGCTCAGAAAATATAAAAAAAAGACGAAACAATATAATCTAAGGCCCCGTGTTCTTCGATGGCCTATCGAATGACTACTAATAAATAACTTCAAAAAATCCTTGAACGCCCAACTGTAGAAGGTATATTTTAAAAATATAAACGTGAAGACCTATGAAAACGAAAGTCATAACGATAATGTCCCATCGAAAATTTCTTCCATTTCGTCGTTTCGGTCGACGTTCCTAATTGGATTACTTCGAGATAACTAATAGTTGTGTCATTTTCTGATCTCTCAAAGACTCACGTGAGAAATAAAAAGAAGGAGAAATGGCAATGCAACAGATCGGATTGTCGATTCCACTCAGTCAGTCTACCTGCAGTTTCAGCGAATTCTGGCTTTCAGTAACTGCTATCAAAGTCGCTAAGAGCAAGAGCGACCGTATACATTGATAAACGGTAACTATGTAGGTATAAATTCACGTCTGCTTTGAACTTTCACCCAGACATCTGGCACTGAACTTTCCTCCGATATTCCTGTTGATGCACTTGTACGAGTAAAGCGTCTCCCCAAAGCATTGATGCTTTGCCTCAGAATCCCGGCTGTCCTTCCGCTCCATATTGACGAAGCTTCGGGGTCTGGTTTCCCTAACACAGAGGGGGGGGGGGCGCTAGCAGGGAGAGATGAACGATCGTAGTTTCGTAACACATCGGCCGAAGGTAGTTTTAGAAACCCTCGAGCCGAAGTGTGCCATCAATGACGGGTTTCGAACGAATTAAACCGCGCAATGCAAACGCCTTAATCTCATTACTCTAGTTTAAAATTGCGAACGTATTAATTACCCAAACTAAGCTGGGATCGAATGACGCCGAG
>OZ020164.1:64067-138362 GCA_963971145.1 Sussaba pulchella
AGGCCTGATATCGAAGCATATATGTATAAACTGTATTCATGCCGCTTTAACTTCCGTTCCGTCTGATTCTCCAAGCTTTGGCGCTTTCTCTCTTTCTAGTAGAGTATTTTCTTATTATCTGTTATTATTATTATTAATATTGTCATCATTATTCTGCGTTATTCAACCTTAGAGGACAATACACTATTTTTCTCCCTCATTGCTCGTGACGAACAAATTCTTCTCGAGCGCTTCTCGTCGACTACGTCCGCATAATCCTCCTTATTCTCGACTCAACCAACGATGTTCTCTCAACTAATGGGTACGTAGAAAAATTGGAACATTACATGTTTTGAATATTTCATATTCGATTTTTGTTTTTTAGTTAATTAAGAAAAAAATAACGAAAACACTCAGATTTCAATATTTATTATCAAATGGAAACCGATGATTTTGTGAAGTACACTCTGAAGCAATTTCTGTATCACTGATCCACTCTAAACCATTGATACAGAAATTGAAGCAATTTCTGTACTTCACAAAGTCTACAGTTTACATTTGATAATGAATATTGAAATCGGAGTGTTTTCGTTCTTTTTATATATCTCCCCTATTAAATTTAACTAAAGAGTTAAAATTCTAAGAGCATCTTATTTGAGACTAAGCTGATCCCCTGGCAGCTGTAGACACAAAAAAAAATTTTAGCTACCAATAATCTGTCTTTAATTTAAAAAAAGGAAAAAAAATATGAAAAGTCAAATGAGGGGCATCTAACACGCAGCCTAGAATGCTCATCTTTTGCCAGAATTTTTTCTTCTATCTAAGCTAATTGTTTCAGGTTGAGCCCGTTGGAAAAAAAAAATTTTTTTTTGTTTTTCAAACACCCTAATATCGTATCAGCTGGTCCCAGCAAGTAGAAAATCTGTGATTCTCGAAGGACACGACGTGACTGTGGTTAAAATTCGTGTGCTAATGCGCGGGAAGAAGGGGCAGGATGCGGACGATGGGGTGAGGATGGTACGAGGAACTAGTAGTAGCTTGTTGCGGGACGTTCCCTTTACAATGCGATAACCGCCCGACACTTCCTTTCTACTTATTCACCATGACAGATCATTGTGTTTCTTGAAAAATCGACACATATAATATGCCAAGCCGTATATTGGTAGGACGGGAGAAATCTTCATTCTAAGAAGCTATCTTAACATTTCACGTCATTCGACTTGTTTCACCGCTTTCCAGAGCTCCGATTATTATACCCTTTTGCACACCCGGTCCCTCCTTGCTAAGTCCGCTTCGTCTTCGTCGCTGGGTTTTTGTTCCGACTCCCGTTAATTTTCACAACTACATGGCCCGCGTGACGTCTAGCCTCGACATTAAAATTCCGGAACCGGATTGAAATTTGTACCTGAGACTTGTGTTCAATGAGAGCTTTTCCAAAGCCTTGTACCGGTTTGTATTACCACTCGCCCCAGACTCGAAGCTTCGCGTTATGCCGTACAATATCCGTCGCGTTTTGTACTAACCTCACAATGTCTTGAATATAACTCGTTAATTAATGCCAACCAGGAAACAGCTACGAGGCCCCCGCTCTCCGGTTTCTACCACTTCCACGACTTTGTCTAGTTAATTAAGGCCGAGAGTCACTGGGCTTTGGGTGCGCTCTTGCAACATTCGTGGCTCCGACGAATCACCACCGGGGTCTTGGACATCTCTCTCGTTTATTATTTGAATACGTACGTGTTGAACGTCTACTGCATGTGTGGCCAGAAGCGCCTATGCTCTTTCAACGATATTATTTCGGAAGCTTTTTTCTTCTTGTCATTTTTTCTCTTTTCTTTTGATAAAATACATCGCGTGGCCCAACGCCAAAAGGACACATTTTCTGTGGTCTTATGTACGTCAATATGACTTCTATAGCACTGACATTTAACATCTTTTTATTTTTGGAGGTTCCGCAATATTATATTAATTTTGCATTTGATACGCACGTAAAAACATTGTTTGATCAGATTGAAATGGTTGTGAAATATATATATTTCCCCAATATGGTATATATAGCCGGTAATCGGCTAATCTCACTGCATAGGTATGTTTCTTATACATATAGTCATTTATTAACAGGTCGATGATGTGTATTTGAAATAGTATATTACGATACAAGGGCGAAAATATTTTTTCTGACGAATGTGAGTTTGTAGCACGAGCCGAAGGCGAGTGCTGCAATCACACGAGTCAAGAAAAGGTTTTTCGCACGAGTATAGTATACATTTTTATTGCACGAGGTGTGTAAATGCGATTCGACGCGAACGAAGTGAGCGGAAAAATGAAAAAAAAAACGAATAAAAACAACTACAATCGATAATGATGCTCATCTTTTTCACTATGAGTCGCCCTTCATAAGTTAAAAGAAAAAAAAATGTATATCACGTGCATAGCTGTGGGACGCATCGCATTATTGCGATATCTCTGGAATTCATGCATGGCATAAAAATTTTTCATTCATTTCTTCTATCACTGCAAACAAGTTTTCGACTCGAATTTGTACCAGTACCTGCGATTTAACATTCGCTAATTCACCCGAAAGTTCATCTACTTCCGTTCGTTGATACTGATTTTATTTCAATTACTCTGCATTTCTCATTTTTATTGCGTCACGACGTGAAGCTAGCCTGAGAGCTATCTTTAATCTGAATCGATGATGAGCCTCGTCCCTCGGTATTGCAATTGCACGATTCCAACAGTCATCGCTTGATCAAACAAATGTTTGCAATTTCACTTAAAACCAAAAAGAAAAAAAATCGTCTGTTGCAATGAATTGACGAGCAAAAAGATGGTGGTGAGGTTGCGTAATAACCAGAATGAATTGATATGGAATTTTATTAACGGCCTCGACGGCAACACTAAAATAGAAGTTATTCCACTGCCGATCCTTCCGCTTTGATTTCTGAAATGCCGTTTTCGTTTCTTATCTACAGTTTCCGAGTTCTTAAGATAATCGTGCCTTATACGTTTTCTCTAGGTATGTTCTTTGTCTCGGTTTTATTGATATAATTTTTTTTTACATTCCTTTTCCGTTCTCTCTTTCACATCGTGCTCTTTTTCCCGGCCTTGTGCTCGCGAAATCGCGGTTCCGGTAGAACGAGGCGGAAGGAATGGCAGCAGCACCGGCACGAGGAGCCCGTCATGAATATTTCACCAGAGGGATTTCACCTCTCGTCGCGAATATTAAAATATCGAAAAGAGGTAAATGAAAGGGCGATAGGGATGGTTGATGCCGGCCCGCGGTGCGCTTAGCGACGAAAGAGGCGACTGCTGAAGTTGGGGGATTGGCGGAGGCCATGCGCACAATGCCCATCGGATGCACATTGTGAACGTGCTGAAGAAAGAGCGCGCGAGGGTTGCCACCGATGCTCAAGCCCGGGACGTGAGATTTTGCTTGGCAAGGAATGCGAGTGTCGGTTATGTAGTACGCAGCAAGGAGCAGGCGTGTGCTGTGCTCTCTCACAAGATTTGTATGTGGGTGAGTTCGAGGATATATGACACGTGTGCCAAAATAGTGAGGAAATTCGAATTTTCTCATAGATTTAACTTTTGTAATTTTGAAAAAATTTCAACATAATTGCCCAACTCGCTTAGGTGTTATAGCTGTATAAGGTTCAGGATATCTTTGCATGGGGAGTAAACACTGCGGCAAGTGTGGACGAGAAACGACATAATTTTCAAATCATTGTTCCGATCTTTCACTCCTACCGATGCTGATTGATCTTTTAGGTTTTTGGCTATTGGAATCAGGGCTTAATCTCGCCCGAAACCTTTTTTTTTGAGTTCATAAATATCTCTAATTATACAGTATTGACGATTAAAAAAGGTAAAAAAATCCGTATGGAAGGTGCAATGACATATATTCAGGAATATTGTATGCTCACGATCTTTGTCCATTCACAAAATTGTTATAATGTAGATTTCTCAGACTATCTTACTTTCGGCCGGGATTATGTCACACATAAAGCATCCTCTAATCCAGGAGACTGCAGACGCGAAATTGGGAGTCCGTTCCTCTCTCTCTCTCTCTCTCTCTCTTTCACTCTCCCTCTCTTCCTTCTCCTCAGTCTCGTATAGGTCTGGTATTTTGAACCACGACAATTGTACACAGCGCCCACGAGGTACTCCACTATTCTGATTCTATTAAGATCACTTCTACATTCACAAGGAGAGAGGCACCACGTCGCTGAATCTCGTCAACCTCTATTACCCTCGCTCTCGCTGTACATCCGACCACTGAACTCTGGTCTTACAATCCAAAACTACTCTTCTTAACCAGAAACATCGCCCCCGCATACCTTTGTAATGTCGATTATTACATCGCTGAAATTTTTGTTATTCGTTAGAATGGTAATTATTGTTCTTGATCGATTTTTCAACGACAAAGGACCAATATATCTTTTTTATTTAGGTTACAATATCATGTATATAGAGACTGTCGGTGACATTTTGGACTCGATATAGTTTTATCGTAGAAGCTTCACTCGAGTCACTTTGTATCTCATAATTAAATATTTCTACCCTTGCTTCGCGAACTACAAGTCACAGAATTAACGTCGCTTGTTCTCTAATTCGGGAGCAAAGATAAAATCAAAAATAGAGAAGAAAAAAAGAATAATAAAATGAAAGTAAATTTAACCGCGGGTACGTCAAAAACGAGTGAAAAGAATTAAAATTCTAGTCGTCGAAACGTCGAGGTCGCTCAGATCTTCATTAATGCCATTCGACGCGAGCATTTTCTTCTCATTAGCATCTTTTTTACTATTTTCCTCGGTCTACAATAAGTTTTCTTTCCTTCCTTCGTGCGGTAGCAGGTTTGGTTCTCGCAGTCGTCAGTGGCAAACCTCGCTTGTAGTCTATCGGTTGTTCGGAGCTCAGGGCGAAACATAATATTACGCTTTACATATACATTTATGTGTATATATTAGGCCGGCTTGAAAAAAAAACTTTTTATGTTTCCTTCAATCAAAATACATTCACGCCAAAGTATCTTCCATCAAGTAAATCGTGTCCAAAAATGAGCCCGATCGGACCATTTTTAGGGGTCGCGCAAGATTTTTCTAGTTTTCCCATTTGATTAACATGGGAAGAACGAAAAGTTTCCATTCAAAAAATCGTAGCTCCGCCAATTTTATAGGTACATTTATCCGGTTAGTTCCATTTGAAAGCTCTTGAAAACCCGCTTAAAATGACGTTCGATAATTTCTTACGAAACAACAAAATTATCGACGGAAGTTGCAATCGGATTTCAAAGGTCCGCACGCCATTTTAAGCGGGTTTTCAAGATCTTTCAAATGGAACTAACCGAATCAATGTACCTATAAAATTGGCGGAACTACGATTTTTTGAAAGGAAACTTTTCGTTCTTCCCATGTTAATCAAATGGGAAAACTAGAAAAATCTTGCGCGACCCCTAAAAATGGTCCGATCGGGCCCATTTTTGGACACGATTCTCTTGATGGAAGATACTTTGGCGTGAATGTATTTTTATTGAAAGAAAAAAAAAAGATTTTTTTCAAGCCGGCCTAGTATATATAGTAGACTGTCGGTCGAGCTGCACAGCTTGTATGGAACGAGGAACGAACTCGTGTCACGAATAACGCATATATCGCGGCTAGATCGGTCGACCGCTCACTATTTTAGTGGCGAAGACAGCAACTGCGGCGGCAAAAATACGAGTATAGAAAAGACAGTGCGATACGAGTCGATAGTACACGCGTCGAAGAAAGGACCGGATCGAGAACTAGTAAGAATGGCACACAGGCTAAAGCTAGCCAGGGTCAACGCATGCCTATATGGATACGACGCAGAGATAACTGACTGAGTATAAGAGCAGTTGAGCAAAATGTCGGGAGGTAGAGCCGTTTTGCATACTAAGCCCGCAATATTCCTAGCATTATGAGGGAACCTCTAACCCTCGCCATTCTCGGGGTCTATCTCACGCCAGAGGTCTTCGCATCCGACGTGGTTTTCCGGCTGGACTACCAGACCGGTATTCGAGATCGGTGGTTCTAGGGTTCTGGGTGCGAGGCCCCACTCCCTCCTCCCTGTTACATGTTGCAATGACGAAGGCAACGGGAGTAACGTTGTCGAGTTGTACTTGGCTTGTGGGGCTCTAACGCCGTCGAGTCATTGGAATTTGAATCGTGGAACCGGCCGCGGGAATTTATACGAAGGACACCCCGGAACCGAGATAACGTCAACCGGAGAGTAAAACGGTATTGTTGAGGAAAAGAGACGGGCGGAGAGAAAGCTTCGATCCTCTACCATACTGCGTCTCCTGCAAATGAAGAAGACAGCGAGAAGACGAGGAAGAAAAGTCAGAGTTACGGCTGGAAATACGTATACCTGTCTCTCTCTCTCTCTCTCTCTCTCTCTCTCTCTCTCTCTCATATTTAGAGATGCATGTACACAGAGAAACATATGTACAAAAAAGAGGGAGAGAGAGAGAGAGAGAGAGAGAGAGAGAGAGAGAGAGAGAGAGAGAGAGAGAGAGGGAGAGAGAGGGAGAGATTGAGACATCCTACCAATCTTCCGGTTTTGCCGTAGCATTGCGCCCTACCCGCGCGATTCTTCCAACAATGAGATATCTTGGAAGCCGAGCCTCCGCACAAAACAAGATTGGGACACGCGCGACGAACGTCTTTCGCTCAGTTGGAAGTTTGTTCCATTATGCCTCTTCTTGGTGCTGTCAGCGCCTCGCTCGAGTGAAGAATTGTCGTCGCTCAAAGGAGCTGCATACGCGAATTTAATTCAAAATCCGCACGGCGACCAGACCAGAAAACTGTACAGAGTCGTGAAAAAGAACAAATAGAGCAAATAAAATGAAATAAAAATTGAGGCGTGCACCCATGCGAGAGAGATTCCCCTCGTCGTGCTTATCCGTTAACGCATTTCCGGGGCGAAATTCGTTGCTGATATAAGTTGCGACGAAAGTTTTATTTCTTCCGGGTTGTGACAACTGCAATCTTATTCTCGCTCATTTTAATATTCTATAGGACGACGTCTTCTCGTCGCCGGAATCTTTCGAATCTTTGACGTCGTGCTTATTATAGAACTGGCGGAAGCTCACTCTTAATATATGAATACGATAGAAGACGTGGGGAGGAAAGATCGGATGCTGAATCATACGAACGCTTCTAGGTCGTTATCGAATACGTAAATGAACGGCATGTCAATTAAAAAATGAAATTTTCAGTCATCGGACGGAGCGTGCGGAAAAAAATAATTATCAACAAAATGAGTTGATACGTATATACTTCGACAGATAATCGCAATCTCACTCATTGTTCTCATCTCATGCATCGTTCGAAAAAGGGAGTACATCAAATATTTGGCGGGATAGCGAGATCGGAATAAATTGTTGGGTTTATTCGCTTCGTTGCATGTTGAAATCTTAAACTTATAAGAATGTAAAATATTCAGAACCATTTGACGTATGTAGCTCGGTACGAAAGTGCCGAGAAGCTGGTATTTTCGCAATAATGGCGGGGAAGAAATGTCGGCGACGACCGATTTCAGACGTAGCAGCATATGGGTTTATATACCGTCTACATAAAATTTATTAATCACTTAATAATTCAATGGATGCGTAATCACATATCCATGTGTACATATATAAATGGATAGCAACGATGCGAACATATCTGTGAATAATAAAAACATCGGCCGAGTTTTTCATGACAAAAGAATGTTGGTTTCAGCGGAGGAAAAAAATTTCGATATGTGCATCGATTTTTATCTTACTTACCCAAAAAATCTAAACCTAACCTAAAATCTTACGATTTTTATCTTATATAAATATAAGTTTATCGATGCGTGACACGGCTACTGAACAATCTTGTGCAATCAGTCGCATCGGTCTTGCTAATTTTTAATTCATTCCTCGGTCAAATAAGCCGTCGTCTTAGCGGTTATTTATGTTTATTTTTTCGAAAAATCAGTCCGTAAGTGTAAAGGATTGCGAGAGATCGTTTTAAATATATTTTTTTACTTCTAAAGCCATCTCTTTTAAAAGAAGCAGAATGTTTTAGGTAAAAAAAGTTGAACATAGCCCCTAAGTATTTTGTGTATTTAATTCATTAGTACGTACTTATAATAACCTGTTTCCGCTCGCATCATCGAAATTCTTTGGTTAAACACGTCCCTGAGTCGGACGAATAATGGACGACGTAACTCTCGGCAGACGGGTTAATATTGCCTTTCTTTTATTCTGAAACGACGAAGGCAAAGCTCGGGAATTCGGTCGGGGGTTGGTTTAACGGGCTCGAAAGTCGATCTACGCCGCGAGACGAAACAACTTTTCGAACGCCCCTACGCCCCCGCGCTCGTCAGAATGGTATTCAGAACACGCGAGCGAATTCAGAGTACTGTACATATAACCGGGCGTTGTGTATATATATATTGTGAGATAGTCGACACGAGAAGGTATCTAATCAACTCGAACTATCCGCCATTTGCCATACATTAGCTCAAAACATTTTCCTCGAGTATTTCGTTATTAATCTCCCGATCGTGCTCGAAACGCAAAAATCGTCACTGCATTTCGGACCCCTGAATTTTCCCTCCAGCAGCTTGTTCATCCGCACCATGGTATGTCAATCCAGATACGAGAGAAATAACTCAAAAATGGATCTCTTGTTTGCTTTTTCGTTTCGCGATAAGTGTGAAGCCGACTGTCCGAGGTTGAAAAAATAATTTTGTAATTATAATCTTTTTGTCGTTGTGCATTGGCTATTGCTGTTGCTAGGTTGTGCTGTTTGGCTATTCCACTTTTTTGGTCTTGAATTCCGTCAGTCGACGTACTCATATGGTCCATGTTTGTTGTATCTTTTTAATTCATTCACTTGCTAAATTTTTTTTTGTCTATTATATTAGTTTTTCAGGCGTCCGGTCCGATGGCGGCTCACTAAAAGAACGTCGTATCCAAACATGAAAAGGACGGTTGTGCCCTTCACGGGGATTTAAATGATCCGCTGTGATATAATAATCGTTTCACAGTTACAACCGCATTTCGGAAGCGGTATTTCGGATGCGGCAATCGGGTATAGCTATACCGGGCAACACTCACATGTTGAAAAACAAATATATATCGACTCTATATGAGAGATATATATGGTTCTATGTATAAAATTGAATAAACAGACTATGCGTATGCTCGATTGTACATATAAAACTATGTATAGTTGATATTTGTTTTTGTTCACTTGGGACGGTACCGTGGTGTTCTTCATGATGCATCTTCTTAACGGATATAGCCGACCGGGATGATCCTTGAATCCGGTCTCATTCCGGTTCGTTCAGCTGGAAAACGAAATTCGTGAGGAGTATCTTCCGAGCCCGGAGGTTGCGTTTCTCGGGGATCGAGTGTACCAACCAAGTACCGGAGCGTTATAAGTGCTGAAGACCGTTGAAAATTGTATCCGGCTCGCGAAACATGAGCGCGAATACGTCGTAAATATACGGATAAGACGACGTGATGACTTCGGTTGATCCTTCGAAATAGTTGTATCGCCGATAAAAGCTTTCACTCTGCGGCGATTCATCCGTATACTAAGTTGTCGTGTATATTGTCCACCCGTATCAATTGATCTTCTCAATCGTTACCCACATCGGAATTATGCCAGTGGTCTGCTCTAGCGATAATGAAGGTTAGTTCGACGCACGAGTCGAATGGTTCAAATTTCGCACACTTGGTGGGCGGCTATTTTCTGTGGCTGATGTCGGTTTTTCTTATCTGCTCGTCTTATTGTTAGCCCGAATTACCACCCTGTTAGACAAATACAAAGGTAACGGATGTGCCTTTCGTATCCATGGGACGGAGGTAAGAAAGTTGCGGGACTTTCTTGAATGTTGTCGAGGTTGTCGTCGACAAGGTGGAAAAACGATTGACAAACGGCCAAAAATGTTTTGTTGCGTGACTACTCTTGTTAGTCGTCTATTTGATTTTGTGTTCCGGCAACATGGTATTTTCGCGTGCTTACGTTAAGCGAGTCCTCTGTAGTCTTGACTGCTTCTACATTTTGACCAACGCCTCTGCGGTCGCTTTTGCTGTTGCTGCTTGAGAACTCAGCCCGAAAACCCATGGCTCGACCCTTTCCATTTTTACTGTTTTCCATTTTTACCATATTCTCGGATACCGGTTCACAGTTACGACCCCCGGCGTTGTTTTGAAATTTGGCGCCGGTAGTGCAGTATTGAACAAATTGGCAACCATTGCATACGATCTGCAATTAATAACTCGAAAGAAAATTAATTCACCTCGACTAAGCTAATTATAACTAATACTATCATGCTTTTATTGAGGTTATCTATTTATTCATTTATTCATATATAATTACTAATACTGATTATCCACTTGAAAAAAAAATCAGAGACTCGAGTGAGCTCAGTTATTTAGTCGTAAAGAAATAAATGAAATTGTTGCACTTTAAGGCATTAGTCTAGCTCGACAAAAGGGCAAGACCTTCGTCCTTTTTCATTGTCGCTCCAACGGCAACGAATCCCCACGAAGTACCGCAGCTAGCCCGAGATTGCAGTTTGCACGATACGTAATTGCCATGGATCGAAACTCGATACGTGTTCGGTTCTCGTGCCTGAACTTCTCTGTGGAAGTTGTGGCGAACTTAGCTGTTGAAATCTCAGGTCGCTGAGCGTTGATCTCTGTACGGTTTGGATGCGTACAGAGTTGAAGGGTAGAAACCCTGTGACGAAGCTTCAGCTCGAGCGACCGCGACGTGCCAGCGCCTCGATCACCCGCAACTGCAGCTCTTCATCCATGTTACGCGGTTACGTACTGCTTGCTGTTGGGACTTCGTATACCCTTCGGGCTTCAGATTTCTCCAGCCCGAACCGAATTTCCGCTCTTGACGACCTTCGGCAATGTCGCGAACGTTATTACCGCATGGAGATTGGCAGTACGGTCACTTATTGTAATCGGTTAGTCCGGGCCAGAGACTATATTGAATTTTTTCAACCCTCTGTTGACAGGCTGGGCCTTTGAAGGCCTATACAATTTATCGAACTGAAACATTCGTCTATGGGAAAAAATATAGTTCCGGTATTTCCGTTAAAAAAATCCAGGTAGCAATGGTTAATTAACGTGCAAGTCCGTACTGTGACGAATATGATTATGTCGGTCAACCGGGTTAATGTTTTTACAAGTAAGTGAAGATTAACTTTTTCGCTTTAGCTTGTATTTCATTATACAATCTGGTAAATATTGACTGCCAAGTCACATAGTCGTTAATTTTGAGTGGAATAATGATTTGCCGTGATATTTTTATATAACATTATTCATAATCATTCTTCATACGCACCAATTATATTAGAGAAGTACCTGGAGTATCGGAGAGCATAAAAAGTCAAAGTATCCTCCGGAGGACGTCGCACTATCAAAGAATTCCAAACAGAGACGAAAAAAAAGGACATCGAAAGCGATGTGTTCAGAGTTGACTAAAACGCTTTTTGCATAATTTTTAATTGCTCATGTCAACGTCAAACTCCTTGAAATAACATCGAAATAGTTTTGTTTGCGGTAAAAATTTCGCGGGCTATTGCTGCTGTTTTTCCTGGTGCTGCTGCTGCTGCAGCTGCTGTCACTGCCGCTAAAGTGCTTTGAGCGAATACATACAAACGTACCATGAGGAAGTGTGATATACCGTTTTTTTTATTGAAGCGCGTTTGGCACCGTCGCTTCTGCCGTACTATTATTATGACCTCATCCGCGATGTACTCGGTGTACTGTATCGCATACCCGTTGGCTGCCGTCTTACTGATACGAGATGAGCCTGCACGTATTTTACGTTTCCAACATGGCATTGCCACTGAACTGCGAACACGTGCGCGTGATATTGGTGCTATACTCGCGACGAATCGAGTTTCGCGTCCCATCCGGGTGACTCCACAGTTACGGGGGCTATCGAATTTCCTCTGCTCAACGGGAAAGGAGGGAAGGGTCATTCAACATTTTTCCGGGCGCCAAGTTTCCCCCAAAGTCTGGGTTTACCTTTGACGCGTAATACTTAGCTCTGCTGAGAGTAAGAGAGCGGAGCGAATAGTGAAGCATTATCCCGGTACATCGATCAGCCGATGTCCCCTGAGGAGAACTTTATTAAATTTCCGTGAGCTCGTGGAAGACTTGCCTTGCCATTGTCCGCACTCAACTTCCTCACTTACTTGGTACGTATACGCCCCTTACAGACATAAAACGTAAAGAGTTAATAAATATTGGAGAGTTGATAATAGATCTTGCAGTCTCTGTCTCTCCGACGCGTCGTTTATAACTCTCTGACGCGAAAATTTACGACAACGACGTTATATCGGAAAATAAGTAAATGAAATAAAAACCGAAGACGAAAATAATATTGCACTAATGATGAAGATTGCGGCAGTGATGAAGATACAGCGCATTAATCACGACGTACACCTGTCGGCTGTTATATATCTTGGGTTTATTTTTATGAAAAAGAAACGAAAAAAATGTTTTCTCGTCAGAAGTTGTATTACCACGTATACTCGAAGACCGTCTTACTCTTTATGACGACATCAACTTATATGAGCCTCTTGACTCACGCCATACAAGTTCTCTATTATTCACTATGAGTACTAGCTTCTTGAAGGTCCTCCACCGTTGACTCCTTTTGCCTCCTTCCGTTACTACCGAAAGCTTGCCCGTAATACTCGCTCGTTTCATCTGTTTCTCCATGGTAGCGTCCTAGCGAGATATCAGTGGCCTAAGCGAGAGCAACAGCAGCATCCTGCACTAACGGAATAGAAAGTGAAAGATTAATAGATGCCTTAACACTTAGGCGAGGTAACAAGCAACGGGTTCGCGACAGCGGTTTATACTTAGAAATATTTAGGTAATACTCCTGATGAGCGAAGTCACTATCATACCGAATGAAACCCGATCACCGTACCATTCCGTCGGGTCACATCAGCCAAGACCCCGTACCCTCTTGGTTAAGGATCAAGAGCGCCCTGGGAACGGGCTTCCTTCCTATTTTTTATACAATGATCGCGTAACGACACTGTTTTTACAAAGTATAATATTTCTTGTTACTCTGAAGGACCCCCCCCCCCCCCCCCCCCATGTACGTGCATACACGCACACAAACTTCGACGGTAATTGTATTTCTTTTTCTAATCTGTTGGAAAGGACAAAGTACGGCCGTGCTGAGCAAATATTATTTTCACACTGTTCCTACTTACATAATACGGACTGAATGAAAAAAATGTGCAGAGACCATTACTATTACTTGCTAACAATGTTTCATAGGTGCATATAAATATATCACACTAACATATGGGTGAATACCATCTTGCTTCCGTAGAAACGTGTAGAAGGATGAGCTCGATCGGACGATTTTTAAGGGTTGCCCCGCTTTTTAACGTTCTTAAACGTAAAAAAGTAAAACCACTGAAACATCGAGACAACGGATGGACGAATCAATTTCTAGTTTTACAGAGTTTTCGGTAATACCTTCAGAGAAAAAAAAGTGTTTTTTTTTCATTCAGCGGCCGATATATCAGCAAAAAACGGTCGTACCGGGGAAAAAAAAAAAAAAAAAAAAAAAAAAAAACTAATTGAAGCGAAAAAATCAGGCAACATACGGTTGCCATTGATTGAGTCATGACATTTTTTTTCAGCTCAGGAGTAACTTTTAAAAAAGGAAAAAATTAATAAAAAAATCTTTCGCGATATTTCGTCTGATTGGGCTATGGGTGATGCAAAAAAAAGTTTTGTTACAAGATTTTAAAAGTAAACATGTGAAGCTTTAAAACGCTTTCTTTTTCATTTCATAAACCTGGTCTTGAATCGTTTCTATAACTTGAAAAAGCAGTTAATTCCGTGTTGATAATATTTTTTGTCACTATTAATGTATCAATTCTTAAAAACGTGGCCGTCAAAAATATTCTTTTCGAAACACAACCAGTTCTTGTGATCTGGAGTGTCGATTGCATTGTGGGGGACGTGAGTCGACAATAGACAAAGCCGCCGACCGGTTTGATCGCGCGTTCTGTGTAAAGAAACTTTGCGCTATCGAGACCCCGTCTCGTCTGGCAAGTGGTAATTGCTATCGCTTTGCCACGATGCGAAGTAGCCACGGTGGAGCATGCGGTGTTCACCGTCGAAGTCTCATTTGAATGAAGCCACACCGTGCAATATATATATATATATATATACAACCGATCGGGAAAGACCGAGTCAAACTCGAGGTCACGTTTGTGAGCCATTGGCTCCGCTGCAAGCTTGCATTGCTCGCTCGGTTACTCGCCACTTCTCCCGTGTTTCACACGTCTTGTGTGCGTGACGCAGGGGTACCGTAGAGATCCGACCAAACTTTGGGTTCGCACAATGTCGCCGACGTCATTGCCTTTCATCCCTAAAGAGAGCGAGACCCAGAAATACTTCGAACGAGGTTCAACCATACCTTCCACAACCATACGTCCTGTTTGTCTTTTCCTATATTCTCACCATCACCCTCCTCGGTCCTGTTGCTATCCACCCTCCCCCAACCCGTTTATTTTCTGGTAAGACTTGAATGTTTAATTTTCCAATCTCGTTTGACACGGGCTAGCCTTACACCCTTTTGAATAGTTCCGCGTTGCCGACCGATAAATTATCAAGTGTACGAACGATTCTCGGCCATAACAAACTCACGAGCGTGTCCTTTCCGTGGAGGACCTAAGCAAAACTCCGGAGGGAGGAAATATTTTCCTTATGTTCATTGTAGTATTATCGAAAAGTTCAGACTCTCGCTTTGCAATATTTATTCTTATGTATTTTTTTTAATTCGACACTATTCGGTTATCACCAGCGATAGGGTTAAAAAAAATAATGCCGGAACTAGCGTTAGCGTGACGGCATCGTGGGCCGACATATGCCGAGAGAATCGGATTCCATTGGAACGGCAAGCCTCCGCCAATGTTGGTTCGCCACTATATCTCCAAGTGCGGAATTTCGATTTGGCAAAACCGCAAATTACCCAACAGCGAGACCGTATCGTTATGGCGCAAGGCTTGCGGAGCTTTGATCCAGTGAAGCGGATTTCGGTGGATTATCGCGTGAGTCAATGATACGGGCCAGGCGTGCATCTAGATTTCCGCATGGGCCTGCAGAATCCATTTGCTCGTGTATTACATATAAATATACAAATATATATGTGCGCGAAGATAGCGTACTAGTGTGTGTTTCGATCGAGAGTATCACGCGACTGCAGCCAGTTGAAACACTGTTTCCGAATACTCGGAGTCGGCCTGCCCTTAATGACGACGTTCTAAAGCGATGTAACAGATGGCCTAGATTATTTTTTAAATTTGTTCCCGTCACACGTATATTAATTTTTCCATGTCCGCGTTGACACGGTTCCTGTGAAAGGGGTAAAAAACCGAGAGGAAGAACCACAGTTGC
Source organism: Sussaba pulchella (assembly GCA_963971145.1). Lineage (NCBI taxonomy): Eukaryota > Metazoa > Arthropoda > Insecta > Hymenoptera > Ichneumonidae > Sussaba > Sussaba pulchella. The sequence goes on from OZ020164.1 coordinate 79,504, forward strand.
TACTGGAAAATAAATCTCATGGATGACGACCGAGTGTAATAACGGTGATGTAATTAAGTGGTGAGGTTGCATCGATGAATCATTATATCGCATAGGTTATGCCGAAAGCGTGAAAAATTGGCATCAAGAGTTGTTTGATCTGCGCAACGAAACCGCAAATTAACGTCGGTCCGAGGGACGCGTGGAAGTCGCACCGGTCGGATTATCGTAGAAACGTACCTCGTTGGATGGCTATTTACCCCGTGACTTATAATCCCTTGATTGCCTTCTCGCATATGCGTGAGGTCGAGGATTGCGCTTTGCTGCCATATGTCAATTACAAAGATAATCTCGTTGTTTAGATTGTTTACGAGTGCCGAACTCGTGATGCGGTTCCGGTTCGCTGCGGAGCACCTCTAGATTCCAGGTTCGATGAGTGAGAGGCCTATCTGGCCATAGCCGATCGTATTTACCCCCCGGTTGTATATACAGAAGGACCACCTCGTGTATCGACAATCCCACTAACCAACCCCACATGATCGGCCTTTTTGACTAAGAGTTCAGGGCCCCGTCTATTATGGGTAAAGGGTAAGGGGTCATTCATTCGCACTACGTAGTAAATATCGATAAGAAAAGTAACCAACGAACATTAAGACAGTGATTTAGACAGCAATTGAATTTATGCATGTATTCGATCAATCGAAGTCTTGGAATTTGTCACAGAACATAAAGCACAATATGGGAAATAAAACACATGTACACGACAAACTACATGAAAATGAAATTCCATTGAACAGAGAAAACAGAGAAATCCCATTAAACTTGTGAATTTTTTATAAGCCGCCCAAATTAAGCACTAAATGCTACTGTACTTTCGCAAGTTACCATTTTGTTACTTCGATTGAAGATTGTACATTACTAAACTGTCGGATGGTGTTTGTTTGCATATTTAACATGACCGTTGATATCCGAGTATATTTTGTGTGGCGGGTGTAATACGGCTGTAATAAACGCTATCACCAATGCATAGGAATATCCAAACTTCTTTATGAATACCTATACTTATATAATACAGCTCTAATTGATTAACTAATTATTCTAATCAATATAATGAGATATTATAAAAATGCACAAAATGTTTTTAGCTTCATATATAGCTCCGCATACGCTCGCGGACGTGGGCGTTCCTCTGATAAACCACTTCGAGATTCGGATTAATTTGATTCCGCGGAAAAAAACTATTCGCCCCTGCACTCTAGCCTCCCGACGAAGCTGGACGGAAATTATGAAACAAATGGCGGTTCCCCCGCGGATTCGCCCGTCGCAATGGAATGCCAATAATATAATTAGCATAGCGACCACTTTGCATTTCTACTGTTTGCATCTGGCGTTTCTCCTTCTCCGTCCGACTCCGCACATGCTCGCAGTAAAATATTTCATGTACCGCGTATTTCTGGATTTTGCGCAAATGGCTCCGCGCTTTCTCGTATATTACCGACGTGGCAGTGCCCCATCGAAGGGCTTCAACATCGTTATTTATTACCACCCTTGGGACCCAACGACCCAGGGATTTTTCCCACGCACCATCGGCCATCGACAACTCATTTTTACCATTCGGTCCAGTGACACTCGAACTGCAACTCATTCGAGCGTCTCCGGGCTGAGTATTGACAATACGGGAGAGATCCTTCGATCACTCGCTTCATTTCAATTTTGTCAAATATTTCCGGAAATTTCATATTTCCCTCAAACCTTATTCGGGGAAAGACGAGGATTCGCGACACGGGCTTTGAATATTGTGGTTCGATTGAACCACTCTCACGACTCCGCTTTCGTTTTTCGGAACGTTAAGACACTTATTTAACAGATCGATATCGCATAGACATGTCAAACGATGAAAATAAAAAAGGTTTGTCGTGAATATCCTCATCATCGTTACATGTGTTTCAATCATTTTTCCATAATTCTTATTTCCACGACGTTCGTATATAAGTGACAAGATCGTTTGCCGTTCTGCTTACGACGCTGCACGAACATTTTTTTGCAACAGTGCTGTACACACCTATACACTAAACGTATAAAAACGTCTGGAAAAAGAAATAATCCAAGTTTTTTTCACGGGTTCTTAGCTACCGTAATACGAGCCCGCTTTTTCCTCCGTTCTTACTTTTTAAGTTACTTTTTTGTTTGTTTTTTTGTTTTTTCTGCATTTCTTCTTTTCCTCACGGCTCACTTATTTCTCACGTATCTTTCTCGATCGTCTTCTGTGGAACTCCATAGGATATATCTTCTTCGTTCCCAGGCGTAGCTTTTTTAACTGTGCTTGCTCGACCGGTACGTGGAAGCCGTGTACATCCTATGTATCGGGGTATATATATGTATAGCAAGTTAGCGACGGCATCACGGCAAAACGACAACCCTTAGAAAGTATCGATGCGCGACGTACCTTTTACGCACGAAAACTCACGCGTTGGATAATACACTCAATTATACACAGATCAAAAAAAATGAAGGAGCAGAACCTTTTTTTCATTTTTTTGCGTGACTTCCCGAAAAATTATCGTATTGAGATAAATAAAAAAACATTTTAAAGCTTGACATATCTAGATTTGAAATATTACGATGGAATTTTTTACCTGGCCATTGGTAATGGCACAATCAAGAGAAATATCGCAAAGACATTTTTTTTTTAAATTCCCGTTTTTCAAAGTGGTCCCCGGGCTCCAGAATTTTTTTCTGACTGAATCGATAACACAGTCACTTAGCCTGTACGACAATTTGTCGCTGAGATATCGGCCGCTGAATGCAAAAACATATTTTTTCGTTTGATCACCGATATCTCATGAACCGGTAATTCTATAGCAAATCGACCGGCAGTTTTGCATATTCAGATGAATTGCGTGTGAGGTTTAATTATTGTTTTAGAAAAAAAAAATTTTTCACCCTTTGCATTCACTTAAAAAACTGTCAGAAAACCACATTTTCCAGTTATTTAGAAAATTCACCAGTACTTTGCAAGTATTGCTGGGAGTACAAATGTTTGTGGGTGCCTTCTTATCTCAGTGTATCCCCAATGACCCTGTGAAATTTCCGTGCGATCAGTCCATCCGTTTTTCTACCCCGAGACGGCCACCTTTAACGAAAGTTGAAGGAACGGTCGGATGGATAAAGGTCGAAAACGGCTGACTGCAGAATTTTCAGTCCAAGACAACTGTTCTCGTTTTTAATTCGAAAAATCCATTGAGATCAAGCAGTGGCCCATCGTGTTAACGCCTAATTATATTCGTTCACCTGAATTTTTCGAGTGCAAATGCCATAAATTCGATCTACCAACGTAGTTGATTTTTCGTTTTTTCATTAAGTATTATTTCCCCATCAGCTTCTAAGCCGCCACGTATGATTAATTCCGTTTCGGAAATGAGAAGTAATTTATTCTGCGGTTAGATGGACTTTGGTTCTACTGCAACTACTGCACTACTAACATTTCCGCGTCTGGCGGGTTTCTATTGGTTGTAAATACGATCGCCCCGCGAATAAATTTGATACTCGGAAATCGTGGCGGAAATCCAATAATCCGGGTGTTTTTGTCGTAACCGTTGCTATTTCAATCCAGCGCAAAATGTTTTCAACTGAACTGCAATAAAATGACTTTTTCCGTTTTTTTCAACTGCAAGATTCATTGTTGTACAGGTCCAATGGTAAGACCAGTAAAATGCGATATAATGACTGCAAAAAAACGACAAACAAATCGACAAATAATAATAATGATAATCACCAATACGAACATTATTAATAATATTTATTTCTTCACAAAAAAATCGAATTCAACTGTTGAATAACAATCGATATGAGCGAAAACCGGAAGACCCAGAGCATGCACAACGTTGAGATTTGGTACAATCGTGGCACGCCGGGTGCTCGACCCACCTAAAAGCTCTGACAGCGAAACACGGTTCTGGTAACTTTATTTCCGCTAAAGCTGGGTGTAACGTCTGTAATGCACTTGTCCCGATCCGAGGAGTCCCGACTTATCCTCGATATCAAGTGGCGTGTCATACATCGAGTGTCACACGTTATACGAGTTGTTCTCATGGAAGCTCGACGTCGAACGATGTTCACGATGCCACGTATTTTTGTACTAGTCAACGGAAATCCCATTCGCTTCGCATGGTCGATCGCGAAAAATTCATTGCCATACCCCGAATGTCTGACGTGTCTACATCGAGACCGATTGCTGATATTAGACGGTGGCAAAGTTGATGCGAGACATTTCGAAGGCGGATATTTTTTATCTGAAATTGTACGAGCTGCGTCGGAATTTATGTCAGACGAAAAATTTTGTAGTGTTATTACATATTTGCGTATGTCGAGCATTTCCGGGATAAAATCCCAATAAGAGAATAATAGCCCAGTCAAATGCTATTCGGAGACCGAGTCAAATGACAGACCATGAAAAACTTGAAAGATTGAATACCGAATTTATGCGAGCGGTAAAAAAAACAACGGAGTCAACCGCGACTTTACTGGGTGATTGCGGACACCGGTCGTCTAAATTCGCCGAAATTCCGGGCTCTGCAGTGTCCCTCTCATCAAGGATTTCAGTAAATGATGTTTCGACCTCAAATTTATTCTGGTAATAAGTGCGACCGGTTGGATACGGAAAATGATAATAATAGGAATACGCATTCAGCGATTGAGTCGAGGGTTCGTCCGTTTTTCCTCCGTCATCTTTGTGGTTTTTAAGACGCCTTGTATAGTCGTATATTTGATTTTTATTTATTCATTTATTTGATTTTTTCTCGACGTGTACCATTTTTTACGACGTGTACGACGTGTACATGAAAACATGCATCATGGGCGAATTATTTTCACTAAAATATCAGATACACACAATTCGTTAGAATTTCTCGACCGGATTAAATCTCGAGCGGGATGAACACAACTATGCAAACCGATCTTGGGTAATAATAATGATAAATAAGTCAATAATGATATAAACGTAGTGGAAAAAAGGACATATGATTGAGAAATAGTTGGTCTAGGTACGTTGAACGTGTGGGAGAGAACGCCAAGGGCCCGATCGTAAGTTATTCCGTGGCTTGTATTAATCTCCGCTCGCCCCGATTGGCTGTCAGAGGCACAGCTAGCCCGATAATCGCGTATTCTCGTTTCTTTTTTCGCTTTTCTTCTTCGCCGCCTCTTTCTGTTTCAGTCTCTTCTCATCGCGTCACCTCTGTCCATCGCTCTCCACAAAGATCTCTCTTCCGCTGAATCCACGGGATTCAGCATCCTATAGCGCGGTAAATTGGATGTGTCCGGTCGATGGGCGCGTACGAGCCGAGCCGACCGGCGGGGCCAAGAGAATTTTAAAATAATCTATGCACTTTGCGGCTGAGCCGCACGGAAGCCCGATCAACGGGGGACTTTTCAGCTTCCGTTCTCTTCGCTTCGACATTAACTCATCAGGCCTACGCGAGCGCGTACAAATATTCCGAGCTATCGGCGTGAAAACGAGCGAACAGAAGGAAAGGAAAAACAATTGAAACGAATGTGAAGATGGAGATCACGGGAGTCGGGGAAAGTCATTCGTGGAAGTTCCAGGATAAAAATGAAACCGCAAAGATATGCGACAGACTTTCCCATCAATTTTTTAACGAAATCGTGTTCGGGCACAAAGGGAATATGGATGAGAAACACATTGATACAGTTTGACCCACGCGAATTATATTAAAACTCAACAATGGAGATATCCCTAGATGTTATTGACCATTCTCAGATGGGTGGCTCAATGGAATCCATGATGGACAGTAAATGACATTGTATGAAACGTCGATAGCCACTCGCCACGAGTTCCCAATTATCCTACTAGCCTCTCCCAAAAACGACCGATTATCGTGGGTCACCCTGTGATACATGCACGTGCATGTCAGTCAATATAATGCGCCGGTGCACCAAAGGGCTATAGGTATGTGTCACGCGATACCGATGAAGTTATCACGCTGTTGTCGTCGGGGGTGCGATAATTGAACCCTGGTCGTACGAACGCGTAGATGATGCATGTATTCCTCCTCGATGCACTCGCCCCAGTGGAAATTGGTCTTGAATCGGGTTACACAGTTTTTTTTAGTTTATCGGAACGCAAAAGCGATAAAAACAACTGAGTAACCGTGATCGATCTTCGGTATTCGAAACAGGGACATATCCCACAAAGCCCGCCGTAACTATGTGTGGGCCGAAATAATCATGGGCTGTTTGATCGAAGCTCGACATTGTACGCTGTGCGACACAGAAGAATGTATAAACTTTAATTTTTTTCTTGGTTATCAGTTTGAGTAACACTGTATACGTTTGCATAATTATGACTCCGAAAACCGGTTTATGGAGGCCGATAATCTCGTACGAACGATTTTCCCGAATATTTAACGGCGATTGACTTTAATTAGTTCGGGAATGGCCACGGAGCTTGGATACAAGTATAGTTGGTGAATTCCGAGAAATCGTTGTATCGTACCTATAAATAACGTGTGAACGTTAAAGAACAGGTGTTAAGGCGGTTCAACAATTATTTTATTATTTTTCGTGGGTTTCCGCCATAAAGAACGTAGTAATCACGTAAAAAACAGTTAACGTCTAGTTTATTAAATGCAACTTAAAATCTCGATAATTTACAATGTTTGTATAATTTTGGTCTTAACTTTTATTTTGGCCGGACCGCGTCACGAATTGGCCAAATGCCTAGACACTCGTAAAAGAGCGTAATTCTGCGATTCGGGAGTCCTGCACAAGGTAGTTCGCTCCTTCGATTCTTTTACAAGACTGACTCTCGGGTGTTCGCTCTGTTATCCATTGTGCCTCCCATCCGAGAGTCTGGCTTAACGTTGACAGTCCTGTCAGCATTGTCTTTGACTCGACTTTTAGTTCGCGCGTGAGAATGCTTGTGTAAGCAGTCAGCGTTGTCTCTTAGCTTTGTCTTCTCTTGTGATATCATATCACTATCATTCATATCATATAAATATTGAGAGAAAATAATATAGTGAAATTTGGGGGGCACCAGAGGAGTAACGATCAGCCGTCGTATCAGTTCAACCTGACGTGGATTACCGGCGTGAACGTGGTCCGCCGGAAATGCGATTGCAATCGCGCTGCGCGGGTTGTTTCTCTCGCTTCAGATCAAAGTTAAGAAAGAAAGAAAAAGTGGATCTTGCAAACCGTGCGGAACCAGAACGAAAATCGGGCGGGAGAGTGAGAAATCGCTATTGGGAATTTTATGGGATCGTTTCTGGCTGGATGACAATAGTTTGTGGGGCGCAGAACCTCGGAGGAGAGGTCTCAGGAAAGATGCGGATGAAGATTGGGATGGCCGGACAATAGTTGAAAGTCAGGCTCGAAGAGTAGCAGAGTCGCAAGCTTCGATTCGTTCTGTCTTCGGCGCTTCGAGCTTTTTCCCGTATACGTGCTCAACGTCGTGCGAGTCTTCGCCGTACCTCTTACGCTCTCTGCGGACGTGCTTTTGCCACTTTTACGGACAAATCCGGGTAGTGCGGTATTTGCTCGTTGCGGAATGACCAATCGTTGAACATTGGCATAGTTGCAGCATTTTTCCAATTAACGAATTTTCACAGAGTAACCTTCGTCGCTAGAGATTAATCAGTCTTATGAGGATACATTACCAGACAACAATGAAAACGAGGTTAAGTAATTTAATAGTTTTCATTTTTTTTATTATGTCTAAAATCATTTTCGAATAACATAAGAAGAGGCTTTGAAGACTTAATTTTTTCAATGCCTTGTTCGTTGATTACAAACTGATGGCATCAATTGGAACTGAAGTATTGTAGACCAGATAACCAAGTGTTGCGATGGTGATAATAAAATAAAAAAATAATAGTAATAATATTGATCATTTAATTTCTCGTGCAATGTACTACCGCGTTATATTTCCTGTAATAGATTATAATATTGGAATTTGGAGTTAATGTCGACAGTGTCAAATGGCGGACTTGTAACTTATTGTTAATAGCTGTTGATAACCTCGCTTTCAAGTTTAAACTTTACAGCGCAGTATAATAATCGAGCTGCCTGGGAGCTCAAAACCCATAATTGTATCGGTCGAATGAGTAGCGCCAAAATAAGGATAGAGCATTACATACGTACTCCACAAAGGTTTCAACGAAATCACGCACAACCGTACAATTTACAAGAGCTCAAGTAGCGCGGTTGCTTGTGATGTTGTATACATTGGGTTACGGAAATTTTCGCGTATCAGGACGAAGCCCTTCACGATAATTGCTGGACGGTTTGGATGATAACGGTATAATATGGGGGGAAGGGGGGGGGGCGCAGAAGTCTAATACGCTTAATTCTCAGGGTTGAAAACCTACAGGGAAACGGTAAATCGGGGTGGTGGTATTAGAACAAAGTGAATGTTGCATCACGTTGACGAGTTACCAAAGTAAAGTCGTATGTGCGGTACCGCAGATATTCTCTTGATTTATGATTTCGCGGGAAACGACCGGCTGTGGCGAACTCGCCTATAAACTCGGCGGCATCACCGCCGTCACCGCTATCACCAGCAGCGGTGCTTGGTTTTATATCCCTCCTTCGTGTCAACACGCTCGTGGCGAATGAGGTAGTGTGGGCCGAGCGAGATGAAAGCTAGCGAGCTCCACAATCGCGAGCACAGTTGATATGCAAAACTCGATAAGTCGTTATGTAGCGACACGTTTCTATAAAGTTATTAAATTTATCGCAGCTACTGATCGCCCGTTTCATTTTTTTTCCTGTCGCTCTAACTTTATTGCCATTCGGATTTGATGAGGCCGGCCGCCGGGCAAATCATCCAGCATCGGAAATTGCAGGTGCAATTTCCTCGGTAACTCTGAATTCTTTTCGTTTTCTCTTCGCTGCAGGTCATGTCGGGGCACCAAAGTCGTTCACTCACCGGCGAAGAAGCATGGTTAGCAAATAAAAATTTCAAGTATTTCATTCCGTTGAATTTCAGGATAATTGTTACGGCCGGTAGATTGTTTTCATCTTACAAAGTGACAAGTTTATATGACTAATAACAATAATAAGAATAATAATATCTAATATGACATAAGTATAATATATTATGAATATATCCGTAACGTCTGACGCAACGAATTTTCGATAATGCGACGGAATTGACCCCACAAAATAAGTGTTTTCCAAGTATATAGTAATAACACCAATAATAATAACGCCATTTTTGTATATTATTATCATAAATAGTTTCATAACAGTTGATAAATTTACATTTCGTCGGCTTCAAATGTTCATATCAATTATTGTTATAGAAAAAAATCGCACAATACGCAATGGTGTAACTTAATCGGTTTAACGTGCGTCATCGACGGGATATATCAAAAGCCCGAGATTCAAGCTCGATGCCAATGTTGTATACACATGTTTCACTGGTATATCCTCGAGTGTTGCGCGACTGTTATGGCCTATATGCGCTCATGAACTATTTACCCAAAGTCAATAGTCGTTTTTTGCCCCTGACTTTGCGCGGTACTGCATAAACATTTATTTAGGTAACACTGGCGGAGATCCAATTTTTTGGGCCCTTTCTCTACCCCGAATAACGCGCCTATGACCTCCGTTATTCTTTCCGCGTGTCTGACTTCTGTTTTTCCACGGAATTCCGCACGCGTTTCTTTCTCAGTCGAGCTCATGTTCGCCGTGGTGCTGTTTGTTCTTTCGTATAAATCCCGACGGGATAACATTGAACCTCAACGGACGGACATTCCGACTGCGAATTTCCATCGGCCAACGTGTCTTCCATTTCCGTAGAGACGCTGACTGGCCAGCTCAAAATCGATTCCTTTCGGCCCACTTGTTAGTATTTCATTTTTGTTCTTTTTCCCCCGATGCGGAGAACGTCCAGCTAGGAATGGTTTTTTTTCTTTCGATAGACCTTTTCATTTTCGTCCCGTCGGTTGGCAAATCGTTACCCTTCCAAATTTCCACTCGTTAAAACGAATTTTCGAGTTATGTAAGTAAGCGAATAAGGATGCAACCAATTGCGAAAATTGCAAACACCTGCTGTGCCAAGGATTTTGTCAATACCGGGCTGTTTGAGATAGAGGGCAAGACCTATTATGCTACGCGCGGATATGGTGACTAAGTTTTGCAAAAGATGACTCAAGCCCCGGGGTGTCCGAGCTCATCCTCGGTGGCCGTGACCTCTTATCCAGACGGTCCTCTTCCACATTCTACCCTTACGAACTCACACCGACCATCGTTTTTTTTACCACTCAACCTACAAAGACCCTTCGTGCCCTCGTTACCTCTCGCACAAGTAGAAAAGTATGACCGGGATCTTAATGTCCTTACCACTAATATTCTATCAACAGAGGATCCAGCAATTTCGTCATGTTAGTTTAAACATCAATTAACTTTAACTAATTGTCAGAAAAACGTAATTAAAAAATTTTTTCTTCGAATTTCTGTTCGTAGGTAAGTCTGGAGTGATTCACGGTTCGTTTCTCGTTCATATCTACTTCTCAAGGCGTGATAATTAACGTAAGTCTTTCACGTTAATTTTCATTCGAGACCGAGTGTGACAGTACTTTTAAGCGTCTCCGATGTTAAATGAGGATAGACCGTTTTCGACGGTTTGTGACCGCTTTTATTTCAGTTGACAAAACAAAAAAACAGAATAGTAGGTACTTGAGAAAGTTTCGATGCGCAAACTTCCCTCTCTCACCGATCCATATCCCACTCGTGCTCCAGGTGAAAAAATATGAAGAAAATATATAAGGAATATAGAAAGAATTGGACGGATTATATAAGGGATTGAATTTTCTTTTTATTAACTGTTTACATCTTATCGACCACTCATATATAATAAATCGGACGATATTTAGGATTCATCATTCATATGCAATATTCTGTAATATGCAATAGGTTCATTTGATACAATTGAATTAATATCTAATCAAAATGTTCATATGTTTTAGTTAAATTATATATTTTTTTATTCGCCTTATACTTTCATATTATTTATAACTTCTATAAAATAAACAATTTATCCTTTTATAGATGATAATGAATGTAGGGTTTATTTATTAAATATGCTGTTTCAAGTTAGGTGTATATATATTTATAAATATATATTTTGTTTCACTTGGGGCAGCGATCCGTAGCGTCCCCGCCAGCGTCATTCGTGGAATTCCTCTACCCGGTGTTTCGATCCGGACCAGAAGAGGCTCTCCTCGGTCCTTTACCACCGCACAACCACTATCACGGCTCTCCACCGTCTCACTCTCGAGCGGTATTGAAGTCCGCTCTCCAAACTATGCGCCAACTAGCTCGCTCGTCAGCCGGCCAAAAGTTTTCGGCCTGCTACGGATAATTTGGCAAATACCCGGGAGACGAGGTTCACCTCGACGCGCGGAAGGCTGCTGTGACCCAACCATCCCCCAGTCGCCACCCCTTCGAGCAAGTGAATTACCAAAGTCCGCTTCGTCGAGTCTTTAGCAAACGTTCTCCAAAGAAGGCTTGTTCTGTTTTCTGTCTCTCTCCAGGAAATCCCTCGAATGTAGCTTCTACCTTTGTCTTTCATACTTTCCCGTCGTAACGCAACACAAAATTTCTGTGACTCTCGATTTCCGACTGCCGTTGCTTCGGAAATTAAACTGCGACGGGTTGTCCGGGTACCTCCGAGCAAAAAGCAATATCTACAACCAAATATCGCACGCAGAGGTATTTTCGCCCCCCCCCCCCTCACCGTCTCTCTCTCTCTCCCTCTCTCTCTCTCTCTTCTGCATTACTGCAGTTACATAATATTGTTATCAACGTGGCAAAACTTGCGAAACAATGTCTCTGACTCAGCGAAATGTAAAATGGAATTCATAAATGGTAACTGTTTTTCAACCCAGCGGGAAAAAATTCGTTGATTCAGATCGTTGCGTTTTGTCGGTGAAAACGTGTTCGTCATTTGAGCAACGATAATTTCACACAAAACAATATACGTTCTTGATGGTGGTTTGTGCGCATGCCGAGGATAAAAATGAAATAAATTTCCGGGACACTTAAATTTTTGACATTATTCATTGCCGTCCCTTAATTTAAATTATTCCGTCCTAGATGAGATATTTTCGGGAAAGGCTTAACGACCGTGAGGCCTTCATCAATTTTGTGCTCAAACGGGTTTTGTTTTCAACGATATTTTGTTGATGAATTTATTGAGATATGCAATAAGCCCATTTGCCAATCCCATCGGAGTTCCTGCTGCGTGCCACGACGTTGATGCGCGAAATGACGGATGCATCGCAGTAGTATCTCCCTTATCCTCTTCGATCCCCCCATCAGATGTATTTTCGATACGCTGGGTATCATCGCCGGGCACTGATTAGATTTACGGTCTCGTGATCTTGCCCATAATTAATATTAATTATTATGGAAAATAAACAAAGCAGAAGCTTTTTTTTCTCTCATTCTTTACCAGTAGTCAATTTTTTTTTGCCTTGGACCGTCATGTCATTGGCCAGGTCATGTCCAATGTGCAAAGGGTGTTGAACGGAGCCCCGTTTCTCAAGCGGCTTGATACCTGGCGCTTTGCCATTCGTTGATTTATCGCGGTCGTGTCTCCGCAATCGAAAACTTTTTGCCCCGCCATTTTCCGTTGCGCCCTGCTGTTATCCATTCGGCGAGGGGCGGGGTATATGGTCTTCGTATTCCGCTGATCGAACGCGCGATTCAACAAAATCCACCAAATTTTACGAAAAGACCGGGACGATGGAAAGACCCGAGTCCCGAGATAAATCATGACGTTCAATAATCATAAACAAAAACAATATTTCCGATTGATGTTTTGTTCGTCTCGTGTTCCGAATAAGGAAACGGTAGAGTGAGGGTAACTCCAAATATATTCTAATCCGCATTATCAACCATCCTAACTGTTGCAGAAAAAAAATAGTCTTTCGTGCCATTGAATACGAATCGTTGAAAATCCGAACGCATAGAGAGAAGTAATCACGGTCTTTCAATGTCGAACAATTCCGTTCCATCCGAGGGCCAACAGTCATTTGGGCCTAACGAATTCGGGAAAACAATACGCTCAATGGCCAGGAAAAACATAGAAGAATAATAAAACCAATATCGAAAGAAAGTCCATGTATATATGCTATGAGTAACATCTTTGGAAATCGGAGACACGAATCGCCCGAACGCACAGCAGAAGTACGTACACGTTCCGCCGAACCCATGTATTCCTGGGCAAGAGCTCATTTTCATTTTCCTTGGTTATTTCGGGAATTTCCATAGAACCGAAGCCATCGCACGGCCAGAGGATACGCGCACAATCGCGGGTAAGGTTGAGAGGTCGAGGAGAGAGGGGCACGGGGGGAGGAGGAGGAGAAGATATGTTCGTGAACGAGTTTTCGAAGCTTTCCAATTTTCCTGAAGCTTCGAAATTGGGCATCGAAGCGTGCATACACCCGGTGTCTACTGCGACTGGTCTATATCATGTGGTTCGGGGTTTCACTGGCGCGCCCCCTTCTGCCATTACCGCTCGCTGTCCCTACGAACGATCTTCTTATTTCCGACTGAGCGGTCTTGCGTCTCGTAAAATGGCACTCGAACGACTCGACGGTATCGATGGGGGGCTAATAGTTCCACCCTGTAAGATTTCTCGGCAAGGCGTGCTCGATCACCTGCTCCGAAAAGTTTCAATAGTCTGGGGTTCATTGGCTGTGGAGAAAGGATCCCGAGCTTCGTGGCGTTCATTCAGTTGGTCTAATCGATGACAATCCGAGAATTCTTTGCACAGTCAACGGTTACCCCTCTGTGAAGCTAGCAGGACAAAATGTCTGGTCTGGAAAATGAATTTACTCTGCACCAGAATTAAGTACTTTTTAGGTACTAATTTTTTACTCGGTTTATTATTTCAGTACTCTGTACATTTTAGCGGGGGAGGATTTTGAAAATGATTCTGCTAGCTTGACGTCAAGCAAGCAGAATACATCTCTACGAAAAGATTCGGCCCTTTTTTTTTATCTGAAAACTGACAGCGCAATGACGAACGTTTATTTCTCACGGTTTCTGTCTGTGCAAAAATGCTCGAGCCCCGGAGACGACTAAGAGACATCGGACTGAGTGCATACAAGTGTAAAAGCATTAAAGTTAATCCGGAGAATAACTGTGCCTTGTTAGCCGGAACAATATACACAAACTCCAACGCCACCGTAATACGCGTTTGAAGGATTCGGGTCTCGACGTCGCCGGCTTGTTTACGGGATGGTTTATCGTCCGCTCGGTTCCCGCGAAGCATTTGTAGATAGTACGTGCTGAATCTGTGCCTTTAATCTCGGGTCGGTGTGCGCAGCTTGGAAAACGTGTGATACACAGCTCACTGATAACGAACGAATAACAATTCGCGCGTAGTTTCGATTGGGTTTTCCGTCCGCAGTTATATCATTGTCAGCCAATTCCATTCAAGTTAAACGTACGTCATCGATGCGGAAACCAAACGATTTATATATCTCATCGGGCGTTCCGTATTGCGAGCAATACATGTGAGGAATGAAGTATATGGTCGAGAGTGGATTTCCGGAAACGCGTGTTATGTGGGGGGCTACGTCGAGCGTGGGGCAAGCGGAGGAACGTTGCAACTATTGGCGGTTCACCGTGAAAGGAGCTAAACGAAGATTATCAAAACGCCTGTCACGTATGAGGCATCGAACAATGAATCCATCTTTTTGTCGATTTTGCTGGGTAAGAAAGTATCCGTTTACGGTTCATCTTGGGCCTTTGAGAACAATGCATTTAGTACCCCTTCTAAGCGGTAGGGTAAGTGGCCATATACTGGTTTGGTAACAGTGTTATTGTCTTATTGTTTTCTTGTTTATCTTTACCATTTATTTTTGTCCCTTCCTGTTTTCTTTCCCTCTGGCTCCATATGGCTCCAACTGGGACAATTATCAGAGACTCAACAGCGAACCTGACGGGTAGGAGAAACGTTGAAGTGAGAAAGTTGGTGAAACCGGATCTGTCTGGGTCTTAACACGATGAAAATCACGTCCATGCAACGACTATCAAGCTCACTGCTTCAACACATCAGGATTGTAGACATAAATCTGTGTTGCCAAGTCTCACTTGTGAAAAAGTTGACCTTTCTCATCCGTCAGATCTATGTCCTCGCTTAAAACCGTTCCAGTTGGGACTATAGTCTTGTAGGATTATCGCAGTTTCACATAAAAATCGAAATTTTAAAAATTTCTGATGTAATTTCGTCTTCTCATCGAAATTGTTAGATTGAACGTGCATCGGTTATCCAATTCTAACCGTCTTGTCTTGCGTCGTTTCTCGTGAGGTATTTGCAGCTCGAAACAAATTGCACTTGACAAGGAAATTGGGATTGTACACTTTCCACGTCCCAACGACACAGAGTCGAACCTCTAGCAAACGACGTGTCGGTAGTAGCGTTTTGCGCGGGTGCCGGATGTCTCTGCTCATCTATCATGAATATTGCAGTATCTGCGGAGAGCGAGAGACAGTGGGATGGCTCCGTCAGGAGGAGTGAGAGAGAGAAATCGTTTCGACATTACAGGCGTGTATAATCCCAGCTTTCGAAGTGACGGCCGGTCATTCGTTTTCACGGAACTCAGAGTAGCGGTACGTTTTATCCATACCCCTGACAAATTGTACCGGTGTGATCGAGTTGCAGCCTATGTATCATGTATCTCGGGTCAGCGGTTTTTTTGTCGTATACTTCGTACATTTCGTTTTCATGATTGTTAGGAATCTTCGCGTACACTTTATCCAGAACCAAGGGTAGTCGAAAGCTCTACCTTTCGTTGACACTGTAGGCTATGTTCACCCAGACCAATAAAAATAACCATGTGCCAGCATAGCTACTATTTGGGTCATCCTTCATAATTCCTTCTCGTACCGTCCATTCCGCACTTCCATCCCGCGAATGGGCAACATATACCTACAATATTTTATAGCTCATACCCGCTCGTGAGTCGAATAAAATCAATGTTGATTGCCAGAATTATTGTTCTCATCACAATCGGCGTAAGCCGTTGGTCGCATCGATACTAGTACTACTAAAAAAAATAAAGATGAAAAATAAAAAAAAAAAAAAAGTATTACCGCTGCACGGATCCCGCTCCGGCCGACAGAGCCGCACCGCCAGTACTCATGCACGCTCTTGCTTTGCTGTTTCGTTCCGGCATTCGACGAGCGAGCTTAAATAGTACGTGCCAATTCCATGTTCGCACATGGCACACGCGCAATGCAATTTTCCACTTTTCGCCCAATTGTCCGAGCGTTTATCGTAATTATTTGAGGTGTCGACGGGAATAAATTTTACCCTAGGTGCTGCACGCCTCCGGAACGCCGTCCTTTGTTTTTGGTGGCGAAGAATCAGGGGCTTGAAAAAAATCGTGCGATTCGATCAGGTGTTGAAATTCATTTTTATAATAATTAATTTTTGGTTTGCCGATATTAGCGGAAAAATTAAACCGGACACGATAGCAAAATGTGCTTGAGAATGATAAAAAAACAATTAATTAATCGCAATCTAGTGGAAAATGATTAATTTCCGTCGTAATATATGTGGTTGTGTCTCGTATCCACGTATAAACTGCAACGCGGATCCATGCCCCAAGGTCTCCAAACACAACTACCCGCGCTTGCGGAAATTAACGTGTTTACCCGTGACCACAGTTCCACCGTTCGGTCGTATGTATAACGGTACGTTATAACGGTAGGTTTGTGATCAGCAGAACGTATTCTCTCCGTCGCTATCTCGTTACGCGACGGTGCGTAGCTCGGTACATTCGAGCGGACTAGTACCGTACCGCGCCGTACATCAATAATTAACATTTATTTGCGTATTAATATATTCCTGGCTTACACGGCCTGTTTAAACAACGTACTTTGCCCCAATCTATCAGGCGTAATGCAAGCTCTGGCAATATTTGGCTATCGGCTATTCGACGAAGGCCAATGCGTAAAATGTATGAAGTCACTATTATACGGTGATGCAAAGTTTTTCTCAAGTCTCGGGATCGAGTCAACCGAGCATGAATTATCGCGTTAATGAATAACTGTGACAGTTATTCCAATCCCCTACCGTCCGATATAATCGAAAAATTTTATTCTTAAAGGATAATTTGAGTACACTGACGGCGTATCAGTATCCGGGACACAGACGGGGCGGATATGAAAAGGGTGGATAGATAGAAGCGGAGAAATATAAATAATGTAACGGAAGAAGCTGGTACGGCCGGGTAACCGTGTCGGCAATAAATCTGTCAGCGGTGTAAAATATGCATCCGGGGCTCATGCGGACGGGTGGGATGGGAAGGTGCTCGCTCGTCTCGGACGAGGAGGGAACAAGGGATGGGTAAGGGGGAGAGCGCAATCAGGGCGCGAGCCCGGAACAAATGTACCCCGCCAGGCAAGTGTCGGTCGTTATCGGAAAATAGTTTCTGCGGCCTCGAGCCGCGGCGTGCATCCGGTATATTCCAAAGGGATGGTGTGTGTGTCCTCCGGTGTTCTCGATCCCTTGCTCGGTCTATTCTCGCTGTCATATGGCGTCGACTACAATCACGTTCACACCCTCCCCACGGCCAATTCTTTTCCTTCACGGTGCATACCTCGTCGGTTGAAAGCCTTTTGCCACATTCGCCATTTTCAGATACGTAACTCTCGTCCACCCTCGGAGACTGTGTATCGCGGTGAATTTAAAGTGCCGCGGGCTCTTGTGTTTCATTTTTCTATTTTGTCAAATTTTTTCACACATCTTGACAATTGTTTCATGGATACCTTGTCCGTCCTTCATCGCGAAGCTTTCTTCAATTACAGAAATTTATAAAAAATGTTCCGAAATTTCATTTTACTCTGTTGGTTCTGTTTTATTCGATTATCGTCCGATCTAAAGTGTTATCTTAACTTATCTTTGGTGAGTGTAAGCAACGGATGTACAGTATCTCGGTTTGATCTATTCACGCAGTTATTCCGTCAAATGAAATTAACACACCACGACCTGAACAATTTAATTCACTCTAAATCAGCGTTTAAACAGTTTTGCACGGAATACCGAAATTCCGGACTATATATATATATGTATATTTTTTTTTTTTTTTGCACTTGTAACGTGGTTGTCGAGGACCGAGCAACAATCCCGGTTGCTTTCCGAGTCACCCACGACGGATATCCGGTTTCATTAATTCACCTGCATTCGCGGAATGTCCAGCGGTCTGCGTCCGCGGCCGCGCGTTACAGAGCGCACTGTAGCGGATTACCGAGTTTGGAGTCGGTTTATCACGGGTGAACTCTCGAACTGGGATAAAGTTGAGGTGCTCACGTTCGCTCTCCGAATTTTTATTAAAATTGACATTGCCGAAGAGTTTTTTCGAGTGCCATGAGTTTGTTAAACTTCGGAGGATTGAAGTCACGTTTGAGTTCGTGTACGGGTCGGTTCGTCCAGTCATTTTTTTATCGGGGCCCGTCAGCCGTTGAATCGTTTGAATTCTTGTAAACGGAAAGCTAAAGAGAAAAAACCTCAAACCAATAAAGATTGAAATTTTATTTGCTGTTTTGATACTACAGCTACAAGCACCCGTGATTAGGTACATTCGTTACTTGATGGTAATGAACTGCTGCCATCTGGGTCAACCTGTACCAGTTCACTCATTACATTAGTGTCTATTCGAACCCTGAGTGCGCCACTGCGGTCGGTCGTTGCGTGCTCTCGAAATTCAGAGCTCCTTTCCCCGAGTAAAAAAAAATGGAGTATCTAAAGAATTTATATAGTTTTATATATCAAATTGAACACATATATATTCTGTACACAGAATGTAGTTGATTCACATACATAATAAATCCGATGGTATTTAATATTCATCGTTATAAAACATGTAGAAGTTTATTTATCGATCGTATGTAGGCGGCATAGGTGACGTTTATAATTGTTGATTAACGGTAAATATTGAATATTGTTCGATTTTATTTATATGCCCCGGCCGACTTGCCCATCGAGTCTAGACTATTTTTAATCTTCTGAACACATTTCAGAAACGAAAAATCCATAATAATTAATCTATAGGGTCTTTGCTGGGTAGAAAAAAATGTATGATGCTGCAGATAATATTAACAATCGAATGGAAACGCTTAAAAACTTTATCGACGTTTTATCGCAACTACACCATTCGTCCAGAATAATGCGGATTGGAGCGATTGTATCTTCGAAGTCGATCGATCGGATGACGTATATTAACATTTCATTAGTATGCACACTTATTCTTCGTTTGATGTGAATTCCGAAAATCCGAGACTGTCGCTGTGATCTCATCGATCGTAATCAATCTGCGACTTCTCCCATTCGACGTGTACCGAACATTAGATATGAGATTGTAATTATGGAAACCGTGCGTACGGGATTATATCCTGCTCCCGGTGCTACCACGTCGTTCCCGATAGAGATATATCTATGGTCTGCAGAGCCATCGTTAGGCCTCCGGATTATCATGGTAGCTCGTACCCCGAGCTTATCCAACGTTCGCCTATCCAGGAAGGACAGAATATTTGATTATTCATCGTCCCACTGCAATGATAAACCTGATGCATTTGATATAATCGGCCAGTATCCGATGACAGTATCACAATGCTAAATCATCATCCAAATTTGCGATTCTCTATTTCATGTTTTCGCCACAACTGTGCTACATCCCTATATCACCGAGATCAATCAATACGAAATTCTTGAACAATCTCGGATTACAATTTGCAAATACGGGTCGTCCCTTAGCATCATACAATTGAGCTCAGTTATTGCCGTCTGATCGATTAATAATGTAACCGAGTCTCGACGTCTACATAGTTACCATAATTAATTACACGATGGCTTGCCACAACCGGTCAAACTCATGAATAAATAACGAAACAGTCTACGAAGGGGCTATCGCATTACTGCAATACAAAAATACTGTATTTAACTCCAACGTTTACTCCGGCTTCAGAGGACCTCAAAACTCTTTTGCGTTTGAATTTTTCCTGTACTTGCGAAAATAACCTAAACATAATTCGATTTATTCGATTTAGTTTTCTGAAAGTTTCATCTCCATACTTGGAAATAAATATACTTCCCGGAGAGGGCAGTGTCGCTACTATTCTTATTTTCAAGTATAGTTTCACGACAGTACATGCCGAAGATGTTTGGGAAAAATGTTTCAATTTTAACAGGGCGATATTATTGACATTTTTTTTTCTTATCTCCGGTGTAACCATAGAATATATAGAACTTTTAGTGCTTGGGATCAAACACACCGCGTGTAACCGTTATAAAATTCCATCGAAGTGTAACCGCTTAGGTTTTAATAAAAATAGAGGGAAAAATGGACAGATCCATAGTGTGTATTAACGAAAAAAACAATTTGCTGATCGAATCCGTGATCGGAGTTTGTCTTTATTGGATCGTCAGGCATGACGCGACGTGATAATGCTCCCGTCTTGGTAACTCCGGAATTAAAAGAGATCAGTGGATTTATCCGGTGCCCGTGGGCAAGGACTTGAATGTGCACATTTACGTTAGGAGTGATTTGCGAGATATCGGGAAGACGAAGAGCCTCCGCGCGTTGGGATATAGTTCCTGGCCGTGGTGCTCCGAGTGCAAAGCGGAGAGTGGCTGTGCATTGCTCGTTCCTCGCTGCGACATACGATATTTCTTCGGTTTCCTGGAGAGACTGAAAACGCAAGCACGACGGCAAACGAGCCGAGGTCGCAGCCACCGAGAGCAATTGCTGGACCGCCGGGGATGAAACTCACCGCTATATATCCCCGGTGGACCAGAATCCACCACGAGACCGAACCGTCTCGCTCTTTCTCGAGCAGAATCTAAAGACCACCAATTTATGGGAGCTTGCCACGACGAATTTGGCCCGTCGAACCGCAATTAAGGTGCCCCACCTCCGTTTCCCTATAGACCTCTGTCTCGCTCGCTCGCTTACGCCTTTCCATCTCGCCGTCCTCATCAACTTTTGCTACTTCCATTCTTCAGTATTCCACGTCGCTTTTTCTTCCGCTTTTCCATTCTTCTCCGGCGTATGAGGTTCTTTATCTCACTCTCGCAATTTCTACCACCAAGTGGCATAGTTTATTAACGACCCGTGGCCCCAGAGTGGTGGCTCGTCCACTCTCTTTTGTGGCCGAAGTAACTAGAATTACCCGGACGTACGAGATATCTCACGATCTCAGGGACATCTATATCCATATATACATATATATATGTACATATAACCACTGGCTTAAGGTCATATCCTTCCCGGAGCTTATCGCCCGAGACGTGTGAATATACTACATGCAACTAGGGGAAGCGCTACAACTTTATTTTTGGGACGTCATTCGTCCGGATAAAGAACGTCTCAACCCCATTATCGTCGATTCTTCATTTTATCTCATTACTCTCGCTCTCCATCTGAGCTTAACGCATTTGAAACTGTATTTATTTTGTAAACGCGACATTGGAATTTGCCTCTTTCACTCGAGTTTTGTCCCACGGACAATCTCGAGTCGCAATTGCAAAAGGCAAATATAAATTATCTTGACGATGAGAGTTAACCCGTTCCCCTGCAATTCCATTTGTCTTTGTTTTTTATTTATCTTCAATTTTATCATCGAAAATTATTTACGTTCCACGACCATCATCATTCCAGAGATTAAGATTTGTGCCTTTGTTTTGTCATTTCATTCTTCCGGCGAGTTATTATTCTTATATGTATAACAGACTTGCTGTCTGCGAAGTGGACTATTTTCCGAACGTGGACGGTCAATACGTAAGTGAGATAGATTTCTGTACCTCTTCATGGGCATAAGTGGCCTGACGCTGTATTGACACGTATTTCGTGCTGATAATGTTGCTGATGCCAGTGTTAGCGAATCTCGTAAGCACAAGCAGATAAGGAGTACTGATCAATTCTATCTGTGACAACACCGTCTGACTATCGATAATGCCCGGCTATTGTATAACGAACTATTTGCCGCCCCCCCCCCCCCACCCGCCCGCACGGTCTCTGTTTTCCAGGACTGGCATTTCCCATCTATAGCCGAACGCTAATTGGAACTTCCCCGAAGATTCTGTTGCCGGACTACTCCTCGTTGAAAATATTGCTCTCGCTGAACCGTACATCACCCTCAGGAGTCTCGAACTTTTCACTAGCGTAGATAAATTTGAGAAAAGGATCGGGTTCCAATACTGTTTGAACTGTTCTCACTTTGTAATCTCATTAGGTGCCAAAGGATGGGTACTAAAAAAATCGGTGAAGAAATTTTATCCGTTAACTTCACGTTGATTTGAAAATATATAAATGAATAAATGAAATGATAAATTGCATCAGTAGTCAGAAGAATATACAGATACTTCAATATTATCATCTATCCTGACATACAATTTTATCCTTCTGACAACTAATGCAATTTATCATTTCATTCATTTATTCTATATATATATTAGTGTTTCAGAAAAAAAAAAATTTTGATTTTCCAACGTGCCACACCGGAAATAGTCAGCTTAGATAGAAAAAAAAATTCTGGCAAAAGATAAGCATTCTAGGTTGAGTGGTAGATCCCCCTCAATTGACTTTTGATATTTTTTTTTCTTTTTTTTGAATTAAAGATAGATTAGTGTTAGCAAAAAATTTTTTCTGTGCCTACACCTGCAAGGGGATCAGCTGAGTCTCAAATAAAACGTTCTTAGAATTTTAACTCTTTAATTAAATTTAATAGGAGAGATATATAAATAACAAAACACTCAAATTTCAATATTCATTATCAAGTGGAAACTGATGATTTTGTGAAGTACAGGAATTGCTCCAATTCCTGTATCAATGTTTCAGAGTGTATCAGTAATACAAAAATTGCTTCAGAGTGTACTTCATAAAATCATCAGTTTCCATTTGATAATGAATATTGAAATCTGAGTTTTTTTCGTTATTTTTATATATCGCCCCTATTAAATTTAATTAAAGAGTTAAAATTCTACGAACATTTTATTTGAGACTAAGCTGATCCCTTGGCAGGTGTAGGCACAAAAAAAAATTTTTGCTAACAATAATCTGTCTTTAATTCAAAAAAAGGAAAAAAAAATTAAAAGTCAATTGAGGGGGATCTACCACTCAACCTAGAATGCTCATCTTTTGCCAGAATTTTTTTTTCTATCTAAGCAGACTATTTCCGGTGTGGCCCGTTGGAAAATCAACAATTTTTTTTTTGAAACACTCTAATATATATGTATATATATATATATATATGAGCAAGTCCACCAATTCGAGTACCGGTTTTGGGCGTCGATATCAGCGATCTTTTTGTAACTTTGAGAAATGGAAGCTCCCATTGAGAAATGAACTCTGATTTTTTTTTAGATTTTTCCTTTGGTTATTTTCGCTGCAATTGTATGGGTAATTCTGTGAGTTTGTCATTTTTTTCTTGTTTTCATTAATTTCTCAATGTGTTTTAATAGGAGAAAAAATTAAACGCGACCACCTCTTCTCTGTGAAAAAAGCTCAGCTTTTCGAAAAAAAATACAAAAACATTTTTGGGACTTAAAAAATTACTTAAAATCGCATTTGAAATATAAAAGTCGATTTTTCTCAAATGTATATTTTTTAAAAATTTTAAAAGTATTTTTATCGAAAAGCTGAGAAAATTTCACGTAATATATGTAGAAATCAAGTTGGGACCTCTGTAATAACTCGTTGAATTACCAAATGTGTGACAAAATAACTAAAACCTCAATTTATATTTTTTTCATTTCCAAATGATTCGTATTACTGTTTCTAAATACATGGAAACCATATGATCAAAGATGAAACTTAGCGTCATGTGGTGACGCTGTTAGTTTTGCAAGTGCACCATCTTCAACTTAAGGGCGGGGTAAGGTTAGTTCGATATTAAAAAAAGGATATTTTTGATAATTTTTCTTGACGATACAGTTGATATACATTTATTGATATAATGACTAACTCAATAACGTTACGTTTGGAGAATATTCTATAAAATTTTCATTAACTTTAATGAACAACTAAGCAATTGACGGAGAATCTCTGCAGACGTCTAAGAAAAAAAGTTGTATCGCGGTGCCCATTATAACTAATTACTGGAGCATCTGAGACAAAAAAACCGGAGTGATTTCAGTAGCTGCTAAGTTTCTGCAGGTGATGAAGGCAAGTCTTTATTTTCAAATTGATTTTTTAATTTTTTACAGCATTTAGAAGTCAAAATACTGGTTTTTCATTTAAAAAATTGAGAATGTTTCCATTTCAAAATACGATGAAATAAAAAAACTCGACGTCATTACCTGCAGAAACTTGTCAACTAATCAAATTATTTCGGTTTCTTGATCTCAGTATTACGAATCATTTGAAAATGAAAAAATATTAATTAAGGTTTTAGTTGTCTCGTTATACATTTGGTGATTCAACGAGTTATTACAGAGGTCCCAACTTTATTTCTACATATGATACGTGAAATTTTCTCAGCTTTTTGATAAAAATACTTTCAAATTTTTTAAAAAATATACATTTGAGAAAAATCGACTTTTATATTTCAAATGCGATTTTAAGTAATTTTTCAAGTCCCAAAAATGTTTTTGTATTTTTTTTCGAATTGCTGAGCTTTTTTCACAAAGAAAAGGTGGTCGCGTTTAATTTTTTCTCCTATAAAACACATTGAGAAATTAATGAAAACAAGAAAAACATGACAAACTCACAGAATTACCCATACAATTACAGCGAAAATAACCAAGGGAAAAATCTAAAAAAAAATCAGAGTTCATTTCTCAATGGGAGGTTCCATTTTTTGAAGTTACAAAAAGATCGCTGATATCGACGCCCAAAACCGGTACTCGAATTGGTGGACTTGCTCATATATAATATCACACAGTATTGGAACCCGATCCTTTTCTCAAATTTATCTACGCTAGTGAAAAGTTCGAGATATATATATATATATATTTATATTTATGAGAAAAAAAGTCCTCGCTTTGTTGAGCTTTTTCGAATGATGGACCGAGCCAGAGATTTTTCATTCTTAAGCTCCTCTTTCAACTTTCGACTACAATACGACGAAGATTTTTCTTTTCTGGTACAGCCTTTGCATTGAACACACGCGGTTGTACATGGGCTTCAGACTTTCTCGAGGATTTTCGAGCAGCTCTTTTTAGTCGTCCGAGTCTCATTTGCGTTTATTCCTTCGTAGCTTCCCATCAGAATAAATATCCACAAATGACCTATCCCCCTATTTAGTCGTTGCTATGATTTGCGCCCGTGCATGCAACTCGAAGTCATTAAACATAACTCCACGACAAAGACATAAAAATCTGTACACGATTCATAGCCTGAAAATCTTCTGCTAAAACATTGTTCGCAACTTCGTCGGAAGCTGCAAAAGCGCCAAAGTTCTTGTCAAAAGTTATAAATGGGAACAAGATCCGGGCGCAAAGAATGCAGCGCGATTTCTGGTCCCCCATTTTCCGAGCGAAGCAAACTGCCCGAACGCTACCTTTGCATCAAGCAGTAGAAGTCCGTGTGCATAAGTTTATTCCACGTCCATGTAGAACCGGAGAGGGATTTTACAGTCAACGTGTACTGCCCGAAGATATCGACGGGGGAAGAATAGGATGATTGGGAGGGGGGAGACGACGTCGACAACGACGACGACGACGACCTGGAGCACACCTCCGCCTGGCGTTATACACTAAAAGTAGTGTTGGGAAGACGATACACAGCCAGTCAAAACGTTCTATGTACGAGTGCTTGCATATTTGTACCGGAGGCACAGCGAACAAAGCATTCAGCCATGTATGAAGCTTTGATCGTCACTGCGTTCGCTCATTCACTCGCTGATCTCGTCTTCGCCGCGCGTGTACACAGCGTGGCCTGACGCCGAAGCGTGCTTATATGGGAATAGTCAAGCGCGTTGCAACGCACGTACTTGTGCTATATTCGGGCTCTCGCTCACGTACTCTCCTAATACACACACACACACACACACCGCGAGGAAGGGGGGATGACACACCGTAAACATTCTATTTAGCCCGATGGTGATTGTGTCGGAGGGTGCAAATGCAAGGGGTAGACCCGGAGGTCGAAGTGTATAGTGCAGTGCATCGAACAGAAGCAACAGCAGCCCAGAGCAGCACGACTCGTAGCTGCAACACCAACCCTCGACCCGACTACCAGACATTTCCGCATGCTCCGACCCCTTTTGCAATTTCCGCGTCTGGGTTTCAATCACGTATGGTAACCTCGGGGAAATTTTGAATCCCCTTTTTCCCCTCTTCCGTCGTTCGTCTTAGATCCCGGCTCAATCGATAACACCTCCATGCACGAGCAATCTATTTTGAGTTTCATGATTTTACTCAGTCTATTTCTCACCTTCTGATCCTGAGCCACGGCAATCGGGCTGTAACCACGCTTGCCTAATATAAGTATAACACCCTGTACGTTGGAAAGTATTGATCGGGAACTTCTCCGTGCATTCGACAAGATGTATTGTATCATATTTTTTAGGCGCCTCCCGGATTTTTATTTTTGTCGGGGAAACAGGAAGTCGGTGAAGCTGAATTATAATGAATAACATTTTTTGGTAAAATATTGGAGAAATTTAAGGGCTGTCTTATAGCGAGTAACATATTGGTATGTACGGAAAAGAAGATGCAGGTATGGCCAGTGAAGGTGACAAAAAAAAAATCTGTTACCTTGTTTTTTCGAATTCTTCTCAGTGTTGAATGAGTTCGGTATTTCAAGCGACTTATGCATACAAAATTTTTACTTGTAGGTAAATCAGGGTAGTGTGAGGGTTGGTCACGGGAGCGCAGTCAGCGCGAAAGGGAACGTCTTGAATCGCGACTAGTCTGGCGTCGTAACATTAGTCCCGCTTTAAGCCCTCGGTTCAACTTCCAGTCTGGTCTCACGGGCAATAGCGAAGCCCGTGCTCTCGTTACGCCCAGCTTTTATCCCTTTTCTTTTCCTCGCTCTCGTTTTCTCAATCCTCGACCATCTTCACAGTTGATTCCCATTCTCCGTCACGTTTACGCTGCGAAAAATTTCACCGAGAGAGAAAGGAGATCTTTCTTCCGTGCGGTTCGCTCCTTTTTTTATACACCTGCAACCAGCAAAATTCTTTTTTCATAGAAAGCATTCAACGACGAATAGCATCCCTCGCCGTTTTCTTCATGCATTTGAGTTTTCGTTGCCGGGCGGCTACCAAGTCTTACTTCACGAAACCTCGGTTCGTCTCAGCTGTCCGTCCGTCCTTCGTCAGTTTCACATTTGTTGCCCGGAGTTTCATACCCTCCTCAGTTCCTCGCACCTCTCAGGTTTTTGCGAATCTTCCAGACGTGCTTGTGACAGCATCCTGTCGCATGAGACGCGACGGAACAAGCTCTCTTAAGAAGCCAGACTTCTCTCGCGTTTCTAACATTATTTTCTTCTCTACTTCGTCTTCTTTCGACCTCGCATTTTTGGGGACTTGGACGTTGCGAATCTACCTTCATACGCTCTTATTCTTGTCACTTACTCGTTTCTCGCGATCTCTTTGCTTCCGTCTCGCTCGGCGACCTTTGGAGCTTTCGCAATCCCCGTCTTTTACTCTGCCTCATTCATACTTTGCTCTTTGTAAACTTCTTCGACCGACTGCGACGGGAAGAACCGAGAAAAGAGGCGGTCGACCCGACAGACGCAAAAAGTTGGACACTTTTTAATGAAAAATCTTGTGACTTCAGACCCGGACCACTTCTGGCCATTGTGCGAGAATCATGGTTTCCATTCTCCTGTTTCGCCAGGTTTACCATCATACCTGCGCTCATTATTATTGTCTCGTTGTCTCCCATCGAAACCCATTCACACCGGATTCATTGCTCGAGGAATGGCTCTCTTACTGGGGATATCTCTTTTTTTCTTATTTTTTTAATTTTGGTCTTTTACTATTTATTTTGCCTCAGCAAAATTACCGAACCCAACGTTGCGTGAGACCCTATTAACTTCCCTATTCCCCAATAATTGAACTTTTGTACTCGCTTCGACATCTAAAAGTTGGCGTTAATGATAATGGTGTATTTTTTTTTGTTTATGACACGCTGTGCGTAAAATGCGATTTTTCACGCTCACTTCGTTCGCGGGCAAACCGCATTTCCGCACCTTGTAACATAAAAATTTGTACTATACTCGTGCGAAAAATGTTTTTACACTTGTATCATAATGTACTAAACTTTTCATTTTTACTTACGAATTATAATTCTTTACTTGATTTACTTAATTACAAAATATCGCGCTATCGAACCAACAGACTCGTAATGCTTCCACTAATTTCAATATTTTTTCTTCTACTTTTTGAGCAACGAATAGTATTCGCAACTAAAGAATATATTCCCAGTGAGCGGGAAAGGGCCCTGCGAGACTGCATCGATAAATTGGCTCCCGCGGGAACCTAGACCGAGCAGATAGGGTATTCAAATACACGCGACAAACTTTTCTCGTACATCAATCTTACCGACGTCGCCTTCGAGCCTTTCACACTTTTTACCTCGTTTCCTCATTTCGTTGTGCTGCACTTACCAGCAAGTTACGCCCCCCCCCCCCTCCCCACCCCCTCCCTGCAGCCAGAGAAGATACCTATGAAAAGGCAGGAAGGAAAATGCTTTTGCCGCGACGGTGCACGTACCAATACGATGAAGATGCGCGATCCTCGATAAACTTAATCCAAAACCAGCGACGTTGTTCAGTTGCATTAGCTACATATATAGGTACCATCGGATTCGCGGCGGCACTTACAAGGAAGGATGTTAGAGCGTCTCGTTTCGCCGCCTCAAGTGCATAGTTAACTACATTCAAACACGTATATATAATACGTACACGTTACGCGCATCTCCTCGATTCTCGGATCTACGAAGCAAACACGTACAAGTACAGGCCGTAACGCCTTCTGAACCCATCCACTAACACCGAATAACGCTTCGAGCATGCACGGCGTTGGCATCAAATATACGAGACGTTCGCATTTCTCATTACGGGATGGTTAAAGCTCAAACTCTTCCCTCCCGTTAAAGTTGGGCTTCGAAAAGTTGCAATTGAAATGTCCTATGCATTTTTTTTTCACGTGACTCTCATCGCACTGCAGATTGCAATAATCAAATGATAAAGTAATATTAGAAATTCGAATAAAATAATGGTAGTAAAAATACATAATTATATATTTGTCGGTAAGTTTGTTTGTTTTTTTTTTCAACCGAAAATGTATGAATCGCGCTGAATCTGAGAGATAATTGAGTTGAGGACAAATTGCAATGTAGCATTGCGATTAAGCAAAGCTTAGAATGAAGGTCCTTTGAGGAACGTCGGAGCTTACAGTCTTGACACATTTAATCTTGATAACCCTGGCCATACGTGGACGATGCGATGACGCAGTTTGTACATTTGCAACGCTTGTGTCCATTTCGGGGAAACAAGCTGTCTCCGAGGATATAACGGGTTCTCGGGTCTAGTCCTTTGGTGGACGAGATATACACGAATATGAACGTCCAAGTTGTTGAATCCGAGCTTGCAGACCGGAGAATATATAGTATAGTGCTGCTACGGCGAATGCGAGCTTTTGTGTCGGTCAGGCAAACCCGGAGCAAGCAGGTGGACATTTGTCCAAAAGTGAATTACGAAAGCGGATGGGCGTAAACCCCTGCTACCGTCTGTCCTACCTTCCGCTATTGTCGGCCGTTATCGGTTGCCGACACCGCAGACCCCGTTGCTATACATAACCACCATCACCACTATTCCCCAAGTCTTCCGGTGGTAACAAAGTCAGAAATGAAATTGGCCTGTCGCTCTGATCTCACCATCAATTGCACTGACAGTACCGGGTCTCTATTGCATGGCCGCGGGGTGCGATTTTTTCCCCGTTTTTCCTTTGCGTGTCGCTTGGGTATTTTTTCCAGCGATTCGTACGTCCGGCACTGGGCGACCACCCAATTTAGACTAGCTATTGAAAATTTTCTAGTGGATCTGGAGTGTCCTCTACCGGCGAAACGAAAATAAGTTGCCGGGGATCGAATTTATTGGGAGGTAGAACGACAAAAATGAATATGTGTGGATTGTAGTTACTTATGGTTGAGGACTACCAATCCGATTGATATTTAACATGAAGGCGAAAGCACCCGTGCTTTGGTAATAAAATGAAAATCAAAAATTATATTGAAAATATCCGACTTAACAATGTGTGCTACCTGTGCACTCCTACCAAAACTACATATCGTCATAATATACGGAAAGGATTTCCTAACCTAGATATTTACTGCAGATTAGGTATATTTAAAAAGTCCGCACACTTCGTCTACCGTATCCTCCGCAAACGCGATAACACGATTACCGTTAATCCCAGCACGGGTTTCGCAGCAATCACAAGCTCAAATCAAACTCCGATCTTATGCCAAGACGCCGGAGGATATCCTCGACGAGATATCGACTTGGTGTAACGCGGTAACTGGATGAGAGGATAGAAAGGTCAGCCATGCTTGAACGCGCAAGTTCAATAAGTCGAGAGTAGCAAGGAGGTACGAATATTCCAAATCTAAAGGTAGATTATTCAATCAAAACTTCTCACGATTTGTTTCCAAGAGCACGATGAGCGTGTATGATCGGATGGGCTGGTTAACATACGATGTTGCTTTGCCAGAAATTCGAGGAGCGGAGTCAGGAGGGAGTAAGTGAGAAAGTAGTGCCGCGGAATATTCGAGATGACCTCGGGAAAAAAGGTAGTCCCAAAAAGATGCGAGTCGGTGTGGCCCGTAGGGTGAAAGTTGGCGGCAGCACCAGCGCTACTCAGCGTTAGCCCGCAACATGCAGGATGAGCGTGGGAATTAGGTTCGGTTCAAAGTTCGATAATTAAGAGGCTACCGTTGAGTGCGCGCTGGAGTGGTTCCTAGGTTATAGTTGCGCAAACGTTACTTTGCTATAGCATGGCACCAGCACTATCCGGCCTACCCGCATTATACCCATCGTCGTTCATCCATTTTCTTGGCCCACATATTCTAAAATCAACCGATCCACACATGGTTTGCACCATCCTCGGGATAAGGGAGGCTTCATAACCCATCCAGGTGTTTGATATATGTCCCTGCTCTTTTGTACCAGTGGTGTACAACCAACCTTCACAGGTTAACTCGATGTTTTTCGCCCTTCGTTCTTCCACATAGTTTGACCTTCGATCCACTCAGAACATCGGATACTTCCTCCGATCTCCCCGAGCGGTCTATACAACCTATCCTAAAAACTTTCTAATAAACAGATATAGCACGGTTTATAGTATTCAGGAAACTCCGGGAACTCGGGTTTTACCCTCACCGCTACCGAAATATCGCATTAGCCGGTAAGAAACTTTCCTCGTGGGTCACGTTTCAACCCTAGTAGGATCCGCGTACTATGCATTAAGCCACCAGTGTTTCCATATGTATGTATAGATACATTTATACATATATATATGTATATATATATTTTTTTCCAGTGATATTTATTCCTTTCAATTAAAAGTTAACTACCTCGCCATCATTGGAAGATCAAGATGGCCTGACTCGTTTCCTGTACTTGATTTCCGGGCCTAGACCTTTGGGCCGAGCCTTTATCGACTCGGATATTTTTTTTTTTAACTTCAAAGTTGCCTTCAAGACATATATGTCTCCTAACCCCAAACGATCTTTCGTCGCTTTGCCGTCCCCTACGTCGTTGGTGAACTCGCCTGTCCTGAGCTACCGTATCCGATTTCATACTGTCATTTCTTTCGTCCTCTTCGACTATCTCCTGGAAAATCGCTGCACAGAGCCAAAACCTTCATACACACTTCATAAGCCCATGGTATAAACGTCGCGCTATATTGGTTAAGGGTGAAAGAACACGGGGATAAAGTATATATTATTTCGCGGGATTTCGATACTACCTATTTTTCGAGCTCCGCTTCCGTCCCGATGAATATCTGCTATCGCCATGCACCCACACTCTCATACTTCCTTTGGCAATTCCGCACGGTCAAACTGACGTGCTTTTTCGCACCTCTCAGTTCCAGATGCTCAACAAACATTGTGCGAATTCGGTCATCGTCACCGAACCGATCAAACCTACTTACGTCTGTACCGTAGCGTGCGATATTTTTTTTTGTGATCCGGAAAAGAGCTTTTCGCCCACAACGTAATACCTACCCAAAGAAAACCATCTTGCACGGAAAGCACTGATTCATTCGCGGAGTAACTTCGTTGATCCTTTTTGAAATCCATTGCGTTGTAAAAGGAACTGGCTCATCTTTATGGAAGGATACAGAAAACACCGGAGCTTTTCTGCTGAGTACGATTCCTACTGCTCCATCAAGGTTGCATAATTCCACATTAGTAATGGGGTTCGATTGAAGCGATGCTTTAAGTTTTCTAAGAACTTTTTAAAATCGGTTGGAAAGTAGTCGTCTCTGCTTGTGTGGACTTGAATGAAAATGAAACAGAAACATAAATCAATACATAAAAATTAAGATAACAAAAAATAACTGCTAAAAAAACAATGCTACTATTCATAAATAATTATATATTCCAATAAAAATGGCTAGAATAATCAGAATATTGTTACATGAATGTCATTAAAAACTCGATAAATATTTAATTCATGTTGGCGATAATTAAACATCGACCAGTCGTCAAAGTTCTTTTACGCAGCTTAGCTTGCAAGCTCGACGATGAATTTTTGTCAACCGCAAAATCTCATATTTTATAGAAGCTTTCTAAGATCGAGGGACCACGATAAAATTCGAAAAAACCGTGCCTGTCCGTATCGATCGTAGCATATCTTCTAGCTGGCCGCCTTTATCTCTTTGTAGCTATTCCGAGCAAACTCCCGTTATACATGAACCTATATATAACTTTTTATTTTTCTTTAACCAGCTCGATGCCGTGCACTCGGCGCAAAGCGCGCGGCTCTTATCTCAGTTCGCAGCCAGGCGCGAGAAGTGGTAAACTCGGGGCAAACTCTTCTTTCATTATTTTGCACGACCCGTGAGCCCCCAGACAAGGGCCTGTGCATCTCACTGCAATAATTCGTCTACCGTGCAAAGGTTCGAAGAAGATGTTTTCTCATCTTTCCCAGTGTCTTTTGTCTCTCAAATTTGCCGAGAAGTGCAAGATGGTGGGGCAAACGGCAAAGGCCCTAGATTGGCGTGAGAGGACGAAACGCAAAGGTTTTGCTGGCCGGTGAAAGCTCGTCGACCAGCGATACTAGAAACTTTCACGGCGAAAGCCGCGCGTGCTTGTCCGCTTTGAAATTAAACTTTTGGGGAAGTTCGAGACCACCGCTACGACCCACCATCACTGGGCCCACAGCCATTATATCCTTGTTTCTCATTCCCACCTCGGTTTTCGCTTATCCTCCGAAGTCCTTATGGGGTGGCCTCTCGAGCGTCCGCTTCAACCGGCTCCACTCTGAGATACCCGAGTGAGCTCAACCTCGAAGCATCCGATCACCGCGAAGCACGAAATTCCACTTGAGACGTTATAACCGGCCTCTGAAATCGTGGGAGCGGTAAAGTAACGCCGTGCCCCCTTGTGTCGAATCCTCTGCCCGCGTAGACGTCTTTTTAACGTGTCACATCCTCAGACTTCCGCCGGTGTTTCCATAATCTGTTCCCCACCTTTGCTTCATCCAGAAATCCGAACTTAACTCTCAAGCACCAAAACGGGGATCTAATTCAATTCTACGGAGCTGACAGCCAATTTAGTCAGCGGACGAGAGGGTGATATCCAATTTCACGAGAAATCTTGAAGCTTTCCAGATGAGGAAATATATAAAAAATCTTTTTCCATTTTCAGCGAACTCGTGAATACACTTCAACATAATTTTCAACATAGAAGAACATGCTTGTGAATCGTCAATTTCAGTTTTACTTTCGACAGTCGACCAGCAATTTCATTTTGCTAATTGTAAGGGCGATAATCGTATCTTTCAGTAAGATCATCCAGTCCAGAGAAAAAAAAAGCCGAAAAATTGAGGGAAAAAAAAGATAAATAGTAGAGATGACGGAGAAAAAATGATATGACATAATTTTTGCGAGCAAAGCTCTGCTTGGAAGAGAAAATATATATCTCTCGCGAGTACAGCCGGCTCCGCAATAGAAATAATGGTTAGGAGAGAGTCGGGGAAAAGCTTTTGGGGGAAGAACATCGGACCCCGGTAGGAGGATTTTCGTCGTAACGTACGGAGAGGCATATATATACATATATTACAGCGATCAGAGGAAGGAGACAAAGCTTTGTTAGACGGATCTTGAGACTGCGGTTGGAAAACGTATCTGTTTATTCGCTCGCTGCACCCCTCGGTCTTCAATTCGTATTTAACTACGACTGCAATGTCATGAGTATGTGGAACGTTCCTTTCGTTGAGAAACTTTATCTGATTAACGTCTGCGTTATGTAAAGGCATGTATGCACTGGTTTGTTCTATTGTAATAAGTGTTTCTCATTACTCTGCTTAGGTTGTCCATGGAGTCCATATTGAGCCAGCGCATGAGGTGAAAAAGCGAAGCATCAGTCAACCGCTCAGGATTCTACTATCCTACGACCGTAGCGTTTACGAGTAAGTCTCTTCCTCCTGTTCATCCTATGATATCTCACGATAAAGAAGTTCAAGCATAATCGTGAGAATACTAACCGCCGAAGCTTATTATGGATTCTCGATTGGTTCAACAATCTCTAGCTGGACTATACTTGGTATTTGCAATCAGTAATAACAATTATAACACCCGTCTGGGGACGTTCAAAGAAACTTTCAACATCATAAACTTCTACTAAATTGTTTACCGAGCTTTTTGCGTCAGGGTTCAATTATTCGAGTAGTTCCGAAATTGGTGCGCCTCGAGATACTTTTAGCATTAACGCTGGGACAATTTCACGATACATTCGCCCAAAATCAGCGATATCATTACCCCTAGAGTTCATGCCGGTTACGAGGATACACGGAACTTTAGTTAAACCGCGGAGTCAGAGCTACCATGAAACTTCGTCCGTGTTTTGCCGTCTTCGCGAACTGTCACGAGTCTTTTGGAAGCCAGCATCGCACGCGCTTCAACCTTTTTCACGGTCGGTAGATCAAAGTAGCGCGTGGACTCACCAAACCCGCGGGATAGTTAGTTTCCGTTGCGTCTGAAACGTCGAAAATATCCGTTTTCCGTGCCTCGACAAGCTGGGGCGTCTCTGAGTCCCATCCGTCTCGACGTCTTTGCGCATCCTCCTTTGCTCCCCCGTCGTTCGATGGCGACGCGAGCTCCAACTGCGACAACGATGCCGAGCGGAGAAACGGCCACCGTATATGTACCGCAAAACTCCTGGCGCGGTGTCGTTGCTGCCAAATTTTCTTCACTGCTACACAGTCAACCGACGAAGAACAGCAGAGCCGTTTGTTCGTCGCGTGAAACTCTTGGTCTATTCATGTTTCCTCCCCGGGGGGAGCCCCGGGTGACGACGCGAAGCGTATACCGAGGACAAAACGACGAGCGCTCCTATTTCTCTCGGGGCTTTCCACCCACGCAAGAAGACTTGTTACCCCCGACAACTACGTAGCCAACAACCGGAGAGAAATTACATGTCCGCTGTATGCTCGCGAGTTTTCCTCTTATTTTATTGTCGCATTGTTACGATTCCGCGTTTCTTTTTGTGTTTCACATTAGAACCCTCTGTAACCTGACAGTTACGATAAAGCATTAACATCTACTAACAAAAATAATTTTAAACAACCTAAAATATAAATTATTATCGGATTATTATTGTTCGGTAGGAATTTACTGTCTCAATTCGCTGTGTTAATTCTTCGTGTGTTAAATTAATTTGGAAAGCTATTAGTAACCACACTTGGGAAAAGGTCCGTGTCGTCGGCTGGAGAGCCGGTCGTCCTAACGCCGAGAGACTCGGCGAGGGCGGCGGGTTTGTCGAATTTCATTTGGGCGAACCGGCGCGACCAACTTCGGCAGTTGCTAAATGCCTTCGCGGCTCCTTCCGGCTAAACTTGAGGCACACTCTCTCGTGTCGTCGGGCCTGCCGCGGAGAACAGCTTCGTCGCCCGTGTCTAGACGAGTTTCGGCATTATCCACCCTCGCTGCTGCGCTTCGGAAGTTCATTGCGGACGGCGAGCGAGTGTAGCGCTCGTATTCCCCAAGACCTTCGGTTCACGCGTTACCAATAAACAATATCTTACGTCCGGTTACCAACCTTACAAACCCCGACTGTGGTTTATACGACGGATTAAGTCTCGGCCGATAAAACGCAGTGGAACTAGGGAAAAGTTTATTACGTATGAACATTTGGAACTGGCTTAATAAAATCGTAGCGGTCTATTTCTGATAAATCAGATTCTTCACGTGAGAACTTTCTTTTTTTAATTACACGAATACATTTCTCTGACGGTTATGATTTATGTGGTTTTCGTGCTACCGACACGTTGTAGTTCAATAGAAACGTGTCGATTATGTCAGGTTGCCACTGACGACTGCTTTTTTTTCTTCTTTTTTTTTTGCGGACGTACACGAGAATGATTGTCGCAAATTATTTCCAAGTTGCTCGACCCGCAGACGTGTTTATTGGATTTTCAAGCAGGTTGCCATATAAGGGGCGACAATTTAGATGAGTTCGTACGTAAGAGAACGGACAACTCTTCGGGGCAAATAAATTGTCGTTTTATTCCTGCATACGGTGTAATCTGACGGATTGTGGGTAACTGGTAATGAATAAGTGACGAACAGGCATTGCGCTGCCGAACTGTACGCTGCACGAGTGCACAGACGTTGCACCGAAGGATTTTACTTTCCACGCACGTGCGATAAGTCGACTAAAAACACGACTCGCGTGTCTTACCGAGATCTTGTGCACGCGCGATCACAGCTTTATCTTGTGACATAATCGATTCTAATGAAAATCTTTCATGCAACTGGCCGGAGAGGAAAGGTGAAATTTCTCGAAGAGATATCGCACGCGATATGATGACTCGATGGACCTTCCGCAATTTCTACAATTTGAATAACAAAAAGCCATCGGGCTTTGTCACTTTGATTTTTTTTTTTTTTTTCAAATTTTTCTAGTTTGATTTTGTCCAGAAGACACGCGCGGGGTTTGCGTACCTATGACGCACATTCAATTGTGACGCGACGAATTCGGCGTAGAATTGACCGACATAACCGCGCTATCGAAAATACGGTCTCGATAAAAATAAATTACGAAAAATTCTAATTGCGGGCTCATAAAAGCATTGTAAAATCTTAACGTATCCTCTCGTCCATAAACTCGTTAATTTTTATTTTCGTTTTTCAAATTCGGATCATCCGGGTCTCGATGTCATGTTATACCGTTGGATCTTGTCGCGTGTCTAAATGAGAGTCGTCAATTGTTCTGACAATCGAATATAGCTGTGCAATTAAAAAGTTAATCCGAGACCTTTATATGCTACTGAATTGAAAAAAACAATTCTTTCAATCTCCGTCACGATGATTTCACTTTATCGCAACGAAGTTGATCGGTCGTATTTCGAGAATATAAATGTTATGGTTTTTCTTTGTCATCATCCAATTAATGGATCGGCCAAATTGAAAGTCATTACGATTACGAAACATCCGTGCAACAGTCATTGATTTATTTATTCTGTTCAACCGATTGCCTGTTTGAACTGCGGAGTGATTTTATTTTATTTTTTTTAATTAATTTTAACATAAAGTATATCCCATGCAACGGTTACTCATTTGTTTTTTACCCTTGTTCGCTTATCTCAACGTTAACAAATCGTTTTCACAGTACAGCGATATTTTTTCAACATTTTTATCTATTAATTAATGCGTCGTACTAAAAAAGTTCAGGCTCACTTTGTGGAACGCGTTATCTCGAACCAGCAACGGTATGATTTATTTTTAATATATTATTATTATTATCATTTTATTTTTTCGTTGAATGTGCATTGACGAGCGAATGACAGCGGATACAAACACATTCGAGAAGCCAAAGCTCACCTCTAATTAATTTCACCGAGCGTGTCATACGCACGAACGAGTCTGCATTGACGCGAAAACTGACACGTACCTCTATCGTCGGCCGAACGTGCGCGATCCGGGGGCCATAAAAAAAGCGAATACATTCGACAGAAAATCAACGTGACTGATGGAAATACCGTAATATGTTTTATTTTTTTTTCTACTTTCTTTGTTGTCAGTACATGCCAAAGTTGATGTAACGCTAAGCGTCATTGAAACATTTTTGTTTTCCGGTCTCGTGATTTTTCAAATTCATTTTCACATGTTGAAATGAATCGAAACACGAAATGTGTTATAATAGAAAAGGAGAAGAATGGAATACACGCGTGACCCACGTTCACCGTGATCCATTCGATATATTCAAAGAAAAAAAAATTGATTCGCAACCCTTTCCCGGATTCTATCGAACGTCATTCTTCGGGCTGCGCAAGCTTTTGAGGCCGACATGTCGCGTCCGATGTCGTGTCAAAGGTGTCTCATGACTGGATGAAACTACTGACTCATCACCCGACCAGTAAGGCTTGGAACTATAGTTAGTGATTTGGGAGAGGAAAAAAAATAAATAAAAAAATAAAAAACCGTAGTAGCTTTGACATTCAACGAACAACTCAATGATTCCGTGTACGGGCTCGTTGGGTCACAGAACTTTGTGACGAGCTGTGAGTTGTTTGCAATCGACGCACGACGGTTCTTCTGACGCCCCGGTTCGAACCACGTCGAACATCATTCCAGATTTTTCAATACGTATAATCGACGGCCATCGGGGCCAGAGCACCATATCATTCATGAATCATTCAACCTGCGTCGAATCACACGTGCACACCTATGAGAAACGAGTATCCGCGAGATTGATGCTTTTCATGTGACGACAGAGGATCTCGTGCTACGCAACAGAGCGCTGCACATGCCAAAGCCAAAGGATTCGCTCTAATTGGACGTTTACGTTTGTGCCTGTGAATTGGAAATTGTTGGATACCTCGGGCTTCCGCTCGCATACGCTTGTATCTACCATTTGTTTGTTTAAATCAGTGATGACCTATTATCTTTGTTCAACTCAACGTCGATTATATAGCCACTGGCGAACGCAACGATGTTACGTAACTAAACATCAATTCCGACACAAAGTTTCTGACAAACTTCAGTAGATCAACATTTTTTGTTTTTTTTTTCTGTTTTTTTTTTTTTTTTTTTTTAACGAATAAGCTTACCATATTTTTTGTTACATGATTGCAAAATTGATTTTTGACGTTATGACAATAATCGATTTTTAGTAACTCATCAATTGGCTATAGACGTGGATGGATTGCAATTCATTCGTGTTATATTTAAATCGAAATTTCATATAATTAACGAGCGTGGTTTTCAGTTCCTTAGCTTGGGATCTTTAGATTTTTCATATCTACTACAACTTTTTCGCAGCGTTATAATGAATGTTACTTCATTCCAGACTAATTTTATCACACTGATTGGCAAATAAGTGTGATATAATTAATTCAAAGTGAAAGGACCCAAGAATATTTATCGGAACGTTTTTCCATCCAAATATTAAACGGCCCGAATGTTAATTATTACAGTTTATCTAAATTTACTGATAGGTTTGAGTATAAACAAAATATCCATGGTGATAAACATGTGATATTGGTAGAAAACGTAAGTAACGAACCGATGAGGTGAGAAAAAAATATTGAAAAACCGGGAAAAGTAAAATCATAAAAATTGCTCCCTTTTTATTGCATCCGTTTGCCGGTTTACCGTAATGAGAAGACCAAATTGATTGTCATAATTTATCGTGCAGGTGGGGCAATGTGAGAGGTACTTGAAAATAACATTCGAAGCAATATGGAACGTTGTGCATTTGTTTCATATTAACAATTCGTATAAGTTGAGAACGAGTTTTGTTGGTTATGCCAGAGCAACACATTGGGAATTCTCGGTACTGTTGCAACGGCCACGACATTTGTTTCCCGTCGCGTTTAATCCATCAGGGATTTAGCAATGTGGCGGCGCTTTGCAAGAAGAGCAACGAGCAACGGGGGTCGAGGATGGAGCCGAAAGCGCCGGAGATTACATCATCCAACAGTTTTCGAAGCAGACTCGGAGTGTTGTGTATAGTCTTCTCCTCGCATCTCATCTCGCCGCTTTCTCGATAGCTCTTTCCCGCACCGTTCGCGTAGCTAATGAACGAAACTTTCCTATTGCTTTTTTGAATAATGCTCTCACTCTACCTCCCACCTTCTCCATTCTTTTGCCATCCTCTTGTAAACCAACTTTCTAACGAACTTTACTGATCGCTGTATCTTCGGAATAAAGCTGTTAGGGGATTAACAAAAAATTATGATAGCCGATCGTGTAAAGTTTATTTTAACACATTAATTTTCACGGAGATTCAAAAATTTTTGTCGTCGTGGTTCCAATAACGACTGTAATATTAATCGTAATTTATAAACGTTAATTCATTATCAAAAATAATGAAAAAAATTTCAAGTTTTTCGAAGTGTCTGTTAAACATACTCAGTCGAATTTATATTCTATATTGTTTTTTCCATAGACGGAGGAATGTGTCAATATACATTTTTTTTGTATTATTTATTCTGAAATGTTGTATTTAATAATTTTTATCGAATAATAATGTTTATATCGGATGTTCGGAATTCCGGAGGAAAGAGTTCTAAAATAATTGTGAGCGGGTATCTCTCTCCTAGTTTTCCTATTCACGCCCCTCGGTGATTATCCGGACCTACCACTCTTTCAACTTAGGTTCGAGACGGTGAAGCGGAGGAGCGTCCATACGGCCGCCCGAGCTCTCCGGGTATAGCCCACAACTTTTTGGAGTCAAAGATTTGCGAGAAGATTTTTCGCAATATCTCGTCTCATCCACTCGACGCGCTACGTTAAATCCTTTCCATAACGCGCCGCATAACTTAGTCAATTTCGCGAGTCAATATTGCCCTCTCTGGATTACGGTTCAGAGACTAGCGCACGAAGACGGTTTCCGACTCCGCTTATCCGAGCTCTTCGAGGAGTGGTCGGGATTGTGAGAGCTTTGAGCCCGCGTCGCCGAAGCCACGTCGACGCGCACGAAAAAACGTGACTCGTGGGTTTTCGAGACGGGGGCAAACTTTTCTTCGTGCGAGCTTGACCTAACCCTGGGGGCGAAAGTCCGAGATAGGAACGGGCGAGATGTGCCGTTGGGAATGGGCCAGAAACCACCGGAAAACTCGTTACGAAATTCTATTGTGAGCTTTCGTGGGAATTCTCGAGGATACGACCAATAGTTTGGTGCATCTCGGCCGCGAGAGAAACCGGTTGGAAGACTGTGAGAAGATAAAATGATGAAAAGAAAACGTAGAGTAAAAAATGTTATTTAGGTTATTTTTTTCGTTTTCTCCCCGGATTGCTGGAAATTAAAAACGAATGAGTACATAGATAAATCGTAGTACGTTGCATAAAAGTTATAAAACAACTAAATGATTATGGGAAACCGCATATTTAGTGCAGTGTCGGAGACGAGAAGTGGTTTTGGCTGATCGAGTCGCACGGCGATGTTTGCCGGTAATAAGCGACCGCATTGGTCAACCGATAGACATATTAAGGATAACGGACGGGCCGGTGAGTTTGTTGGTAGGGGAAGTACAAGAGGCCTGCGAAGCGCGTCAATGCAGACACAGTGGTAATAGTCACGACCGGTGGAGGGATGTGTCGCGCGGCCCGCCAGCTAGTCGCATTTAACGAGAAACTCCCCCCACTCCTAGCCGGAAGTAGGGTGAACCCACAATAGTCACGAGTTTCAATAGGGTCTGCCGTATATGATTACATCCTGCTACTCGGATCTTGTCCAACGACATGGTTATCGACCGAAAACTCAACAAATAACGTATTTGTTATTTATAAAACAAGTGTCTTCGCAAGGGTTTTATTTAATTTAATATAGCGGAGGTATGTATATTTTATATCAATGCGACAGGATAAAAATATACAATGATGATAAGAATAGGAATAATATTTCGAAATAACGTAAATAAATATTGCTAGTCCTTGGGTTGAGTGAGTTATTGGTTCCCGCGGGACGGCAACTCGAACTATAACAACGACTTGCCCAATAAGTGTCCTGTAATCGTGTGTGAATCGGAATTAACATACGAGTATAGATCTCACCATTCTCATGCTATTAAACTTGACTTTTGCATCTATCGATCCCGCGTACACTCGGCGGTGCGGTCGGTTGGGAGTCACCGATGATTGTTGGGATCGTTGCACGTTGGACTTTCACTATCGGAGAATAGAGAGGGACGGAGGTAAGAAGAAACAAAAGACACAGAAGGCCATGGGAAACGTATCAGGATTGTTGAGGCGTGGTTTTCGTGTACCGACTAGGATCGACGCTCTTTCAGATTTCCAGCACGGAGGAGGCTGTCTTGGATCAGAGAATTTATCGAGACGTGCTACCGGCGTCGCTGCCGGTCTATAGCTTTGGCGATAAAATATAAGTGACTAGAATAGGTAGTATAAATATCGATCGTAGAACGTCTTGCCCGGTTTATCGTTCGACGATTGTTTTATCGTTATCCAGATTGCAGTTGACTGACGCTAAGACGACGCAGACAATGTTTCTCGGTCTCTGTGTTCTCAGTGGATTTTAACCGTATTCAGCTCGAGTGTAGAGCTTTTCTTCCCTTCGGGTGTATAACCCTCCGCGCTTCAGGGGGGGGGGGAGACCCTGTGCCCCGCGCCAGCGAAAGTAGAGATACCGCCCTGTCGACTCATTGTCAGACGAGATCCAAACGCGGCCCGACGTATCCTCTCGCTTCTCGGGTTTTTCGCTCAGGGCTTCCACGGCTGCCAACTCGCGTTTCTCCTTCGCTCACGTATATCCACGAATCATTCGGGATATACGCGTGAACTTTATGTAACATCGAAAGTGAAAGAGTGCGAAAAACCTTTTAGCCACAACGTCATTCGATCGGACAGAGTGTTCGAGCTTCCTGATTATTATTATTTCTCGCGATACAACCTTCTCGGATTATCGTCGAAGAACGACATACATCCATTTTTCAAAATCATCGCGTTTATGAGGATCCATAGGTCGCTATTATTTTTTTAAACTTCGATGTTGAGATCAAATCGAAATTTTTTTAGTAGTATTCGAATTTCATTAAAATGACGTCAGTGCCAACGTATCTTGCTTATTAGGCTATGGTTGTACGAGCTTTTGAAAGTCACGTGAAAGAACTGAACAACAAAATGGCGAACCGTATGAGAGCGTCGATATGTCGGCCGACGTGATATCGCAAAGCGATTTCAAGTGTTTTATCCAGATTAACCGCTTTTGACCGTGCGTTCCTGTCTTTGTTCCCCGCGTTTTTCCTCGTAATCCCATCGATCCACCGGAAGTTACAAGGTTGTGCGATAAGAGACGGCGGACCATACCGGTCAATCAACCGACATACAACTCTGCGTGTTTCGCCGATAGGTAAAGTGTATCTCAACGACGCTCTCAAATCGGAGAAATCTCTAATAAAAAAATATCGAAACTCCACTGACTATGAAATACAGAGCCGTGTGGCACTGTACAACGTCGACGTAAAAGCACTCGGTGCATGGGCTAGAAACGACTTACCGGCGAGCTACGTGGAACGCTTCAAGTCGTATCGGATATCGAGCGAATTTATATGTTCGACCCTCGGCTCTCTGCACAAAACCTTCCGCATTTCACAACGAATACGTACGAAAGCCTACCGTCGATCGATTTTTTATTATATACGACCAGAATTATCTGGAGCCCATGGTTAAGCTTTTCACGGTGAACAGAAATTTTATTTTCATAATACGGTCCGCAACTTTTAAATTCGAGAACCTTGAGGAATAAAAATAATG
The DNA here is from genome assembly GCA_963971145.1 of Sussaba pulchella. Classification (NCBI taxonomy): domain Eukaryota; kingdom Metazoa; phylum Arthropoda; class Insecta; order Hymenoptera; family Ichneumonidae; genus Sussaba; species Sussaba pulchella. The sequence continues at coordinate 123,412 of OZ020164.1, forward strand.
ATAATCTTGCATAGTGGTAGAGCTCGAATTTCCAATGGATTTTAATATCGTTCGTGCATAACACTATGTCGAGTTAAATTTAACCAAAATTTGTTTAATTTTTTTTTTTTTTCAATCAAGGGGCTAATTACGTCGACACAGTTATGGAGTCGTAAAAATCGTGCATTCATTGAATCTGTTAAAAATAATCACAGGTACATCGCCAGGAACAACAAAAGTAATAAACGATTCAAAAGCTCAGCTTCTGAAATATATTTTCAGGTATTTTCACCTATTTATTTACCCAACCATCCTTCGTATTTTCTTGTTTTTACTCGGGTCCAATGAGTCCGGAAATCGATAATACCGTTTGCCGATTTATGTACACAACCGATAGAAATAACTAAATAATAAATGAAAATTAAGCGAGAAGAAACGATATGCACTCGAGTTTCAAGACGGATCGGAAAATGCGAAAGGAACGAAAAAGATTTAAAAAAATAGCCAAACCGTAAAACGTCCAATCGTGCTTCCGTCGTGCTTTACGAGGCGGAGATAAAACCTCGCGGCGTTGCTGCTCCCCGGACGGATATAAGGAGCGCCGAGCACTCCGACGAACACCCCGATGGGGGGAGGGGAGGAGAAACTGTTCTAAGTCGAGTCGTACCGCGTCTAGCCGGGGCGATGCCATGATCTGTAGCTATGTTCCACGGGTACCACAGTTGGTTGGGTACGGTCTTCGAAAGAGACGAAGAGAGTTTGTACCTTCGTAAAATCGTGTAACAACCGAGTACGGAATTTTCGCGTCAACGGAAATTACGCGTAGTTACGACAGGCAAACGTTTACTTGTGAAAAAGGTAAGAATAAACAGGTTTTCATGTACTGACAAACGTTCCAAGTTTGAAGATTTAATTCGTTCCGGTTATTCCGGTCGTTGAAATCGGTAGGTAAAGCGATACTCGTTGGAATTTTCTATCCGGACCTCCAGATACGTTCGGTCTTTTCCTCAAAGGAGCGATTATCGCATTGGTCTCATCTACTCTGACTCCCATTATGAGCTAGTTTCGATCCGACTCGCCCCGGTCAGTTCTAATACAGTATGAAGTAACTTGTATCCGCGCCATTCGTGAGCCGCGGCGGAGCTTTAGGGTCGGGAACGAGTTCGCGGACATAGTTCGAGGAGAAATTTGTAACCTCGGTGCGCCATGGTAATCTGCAAAAACCCTGCGTAGGATGTATACTTAGCTGGACTACAAGCTTTCGTGCTGTGCGATACGATGTGGGAAAGGTTCACTGCATCATGACTGTGTTGGTTTGACGCATGGTAGCGCAGAACCGGAAATTTATATTCATGCGTAGAGCGCGAAGTGAGCAGCATCAAGGGTAAATAGCTGCGTCCAGTTGCTTCGTTACTGAATCATCGAATAGTTTAGCCGCGTGATGAGAAAGCTACGTACCAAGTTTCCAGAGCTATGCTTGTCTGTCCTTCTCCCCCGTCTACTCGGCTATCTACGTTTAGTTCGATTCGGGACTGGCGTGATATTTGCTGTTAATCCCATCCTCGAAAAGCAAAAACACCGAGTTACTCGAAAGTGTACAAACACGGGCGATCACTGTGTCATCGTGCTTCCCGTAAATAAATTCGAAGCTTGGGGTCGAAAATACTTTACGAGCACCACCTTTTTTACAAAATATATTTGGTCTTTGATCGTATAGTAGATAATGCAATTTCGTAGATACCTGCATAATTAAAATTGTGAAGACTTTTTTAAATTATCGGTGAACCGTTGAATCCGTTTTGTTCCCGTTTTTTTCTCGGCAATAACGCGACCTACCGGTTCGCAATGTTCGACAGAATTACATTGATAGTACTTTAACGAAGCTTTGGACAACTTTTACATTCGATCGTAGACATTAAAAAAAAATTCTCTTTGCGTAAGAATTCAAAGAGGTGCGGCAGAGGGATCCATTGAAAAACGGAATATCATTATCGGTTAAATCTCACCGAGAATTAATAACATGATTTATTCTTTATTTGAAAACTTGCTGATGGATTCAGGATTAATAAATAATTTAAATTCAGGACGACGAACGTTCCGGACATGGAGTTCGTTTGCGGTGCGGGAATTCTGCGAACGCAATCTCTCGATGAAAAGTGCGAGACAGAGCGGGGGAATAAATTACGTCCGTTCGCTGGAGGTAGAACGAATTTACTCGGTGCGGGGGGGGGGGGGGGCATAGCTTCCGTGAACTCTGCGGGAGAACGGTTGCCGAGTCATACGGGTTCACTCGTGGCGCGAAAAAAACTTTCCATTAAATAAATATAATGATAATTTAGGTGGGTCTGGTGCTGCCTCTCCACGCTTTCCTGTACTTCTTAATGAGCGGAAAATGAGAAAAAACGGTCGACGGGTCTAGTACTGGAATTAAAAAAAAAGAACGGAAACAACAATAACGCGATGAATAGAACGACGATGCCCCGTGGTAAACGAGAACTTTGGCCCATGATTGCACGCTCAGAGATTTTTTTGCAGCTCATAACCGGAGCAATTGCTTTTTATAATTTTTTCGAAATCAATTAGCTTTTTGATTTTTATTTAGTAGATAAAAAATCATCCCGCGTTTCTTCTGTCCTTGGAGGAGTTTAAAAAATAAAGGGAAATTTACAGAAATTGCACAAGGCAACTATTTGGCTGAACGGATTGTTTTTTGCAACTCTGAATCTTGGGTTGTATTTTTGTACCTCGATGACTAACCGCGTCTATTGCAAGTCGCCAGCTAAATTCTTTTTCCGTATAAACGAGCCGTTAGCGAGACGACTTCTCCATTGCAAAATTATGACGAGGCGTCTCGTAGGGTTTCGCCGCGCATTCCCTCTAACCCGCGAATGCGTTAATACAAATCACTCCGAACGCTCTTACGTCGAACTTCTTCACCGTAAAATACGCAATTTATATTCTGACGGTGCTGCGGCATGGAGCTGCCGCGGCCGTGACTCCTGGCTGCCCCAACGGCGCGGCGAACCAAAGCTCATCGGTTACGGCGTTTACAAATAAACTGCAACTTATTGTTATTATTGTTATTATTGTTATAATAATGATAATAATAATAATAATAATAATTAAAATAATAATAATAATCATAATAATAATAATAAAAATAATAATAATAATAATAATAATAATAATAATAATAATAATAATAATAATAATTATTATTATTATTATTTTTATTATTATTATTATTATTATTATTATTATTATTATTATTATTATTATTATTATTATTATTATTATTATTATTATTATTATTATTATTATTATTATTATTATTATTATTATTATTATTATTATTATTATTATTATTATTATTATTATTATTATTATTATTATTATTATTATTATTATTATTATTATTATTATTTTTGATGAGTACTTTCAAATAAAAAATTATGAAAACGATCTAAAAAATGACCGCCAGAAGTTGATCGATCTGTCATGGAATGACCCATATATTAAGTTGCGAAAACATTGGTGATTCCGCCGACGAAAATTTCGTCAGTCCATCGAGTATCATGTAGTTTGCGGTGGTTTGTTTTACCTGGGAGTTCTTAGGGAAGCCTCGGGAGTTCGAATTAGCATTGTTATGCGCCAGACTGCATCTGCATCAGCAGTGTCCGTCGAAATCGTGAGTTTCGCGCAATTATACGCGACGTCGTGGCCCTTTAATTTGACCAGCATCCCTTCTCAATTATAGAGAGTAATTATCCGGCGCCGAGAGATAACCCAGGCGACCCCTTCCTTCCCTAAGCCAGTCGTGTTTCCTACTGTGTGAGCATCGAAACGAATTTTCCTACGATAAATGCAAGTTTGATTTTGTCACAGTTGTCACTTCGTCTCGATTCTTTATCAATTGAACATTCGACATATCGTGACACATCATACTTGCAAAATTTTCGATTATTTGACACGAATTGAATTTCCACGGTTCGTAATAATAAAAAAGTTTCCATCGTTCTTTGAATCCGATGGACGGTGACGCCATGGCGAATATCTTTTCGAAATCTTCTATATGAAATTGAAGAAAAACGTCCCGATTGATTACATAAAATAAAACGACCATCTTATATTTTTCTATTGCTCGGAAAGAACTGCGTCTTTTGAATATTTGCAGTAGCAGCTTGTCAGTTGTGCAGCAACTTGAAAGTCGAGACGAAACGGGACACAAGAAACCCGACGTAATGAACATTGTTGTCGTTTATGTTGACGTGGTCGTCGACTGTGAAGTTTCGACACCGAGTAATATTGGCACAACTGTAATAGTCAGAGCTTGGAGCGTGTGACTGAAGTAAACCCGTTTACTCCGTAGCTCACGAGGAAATTGCCCGTCGACAATTACAGTGACGGGATGATACAATGGTCCTTTGGGTGTGACAATCGTTAGCAAAACATTAGTCCTTTTGGCCCCCAACCAGCTGCTGTCCAAATTATCTCTCTGACACCTCAAGCTTTACGCGTGATTCACGGATAACCCTAAAACGTTCATATTCACGTTCATACTTCATACTGTGCGATTTATTCCCATTTATCGTCTATAAACTGTTTACAGTCTGTATACAGACGATATCATTGAAAAGTCGTATAAATATCTAAATCTTATTATTGGAAGTTTACTTGGCATATTACCTGAACGACTCTTCGTCATTGATTACTCTAGTGGTGTTGATAGATCTGTCCAAATCCAAAATTGACCAGCGTCAAGAGCTTCGCCCGTGTTTCTCGGGCCCAATGTAACACGTCACTGCACGGAAACCGCACTGCAAGTAGTCCAAAGCAACGTGACTGACTCCACGGACGTGCATCAAAACTTGGAGATAGTTGGAAGTCGTCTCGCCAGGTTTCCGGAAGCAAAGGGAGGTCTTGATCTCCGGCAAAGGCTGGAGGTAAATGGGCGGGTCAGGAGGGGGGGGGGGGGGATCTTTCGCCGAGGCACGAAGCAAGGGATCTCTGGACGATGGGGTGAGAGAAGTTAGGAAGGGGGTGGATACGGGCGGGACTGCCGCAGGAGAGTGAATGGCGGGACGACAAAGTCGAGTCTCTCCCGTGGGATATAGATATAGACCGGTGAATCGATCGAGGCCGTAGCGGCGTTCAGTTTCGTGACTTTTGACTCAGGGATGCAAGCTTGTTTAAATCAAGTTTTATTCCGCTTTCTTCCTCCAAGACTTGGCCAATGGGACTCAAGCTTGTTCATTATTCTATTTATCGATCGTCTAACGCACGCACAAGCACCAGCCGACGTCACGGGTTTTCGGCAGACCCGGAATACCCCATCGCACGCCCTCATTAATTCTTCATCTCCGACCGCTTCTTTGAAAACTCTCCTTAAAAAAATTACTTGAATCGTTCGCAACCGAACGACGCAACAAACCACACGAGTCGGTTTATTGACTTTGTTATCGATTTTCCTACGTCTCTGCGGTGTCGAGGTTTTTTTTTTCTTCGTCTTATAACGAAATCGTTTTTATTGGCGATTTTTTTTCTGTTATTTTCTTGATAGTTTTTTTAGCACCGTACAACGACCGTTCGATACCAGAAGCGGCAATCTGTTGTGCTCGTGAGCACTCGATAAAATTTTTACGCGTAGCTTCCGAAGAGGTAATTTAATTGGACAGCTGAGGTACACCTTGGTGCACACCCCAGCGGGCGCTACCGACTTTCGAGTCTTGCCGATCTTCCTGACGATCGTATCGACAAGCTACAGCCTTGCGCGTTCCATCGTTGCCAATATATTCCGAGACCCGCATAACAAATCAGTCGACCGACTTCACTAATTCGAGACTGTCGTGCATTTGCAGAGTCAAATAGGATTCGCTTCGACACCTTCGACTTCCTCGCGGGTCTTGTATTATTTCGCTACTCGCTTCATTGACGTGTCTGATCTCGCTCCTTGCCGAATGCAAAGTAAGAACAAAAGAATAATTATATGTGAAATTATATGTATATATTGCAACGTTCATCTGTTTGGAGCAGGGCTAAACCGTACTCCATAAGTAACGACGCACAGGTTCCATTAATTATTTATTTAAATTGTAGTCACCGAAATTTATTTTATAATAGAATGAATTATTCTGTTATTTTAAACCAAAACATGCGACGAGCTGGAAGTCGATTATGTAAAAAATGATTGATAAATTCTTACGAGCTGAAAATAAAAAAGAGTTGTTATTAGTTTAGGTAGGAAGGAAGGCGAAGTCCAGGGGTGACAGTCGTCTCTCCCCAAGACAGTCGTCACGAATCCCAGATCCACAATGTTGTATTAGCAGGAGGGGAGAATGGTACATTGTGTATCAAGGGCGGAAAGTAGGCTATTTCGCCTAGTGTAAAGTTGCCGCCCGAGCGAAGCGAGGGTGTTGCCGCACGAGAGGAAATCGCCTCCCGCCCGCGGTGCACATGATACTTTTTGTCCTACCCTTGTTGAAAACGAGGGGGTTCACGCATGTGTTACGGGAGTAACGAGACCGATTTCAGCCAAGAGGCGACGGCGCATGCGCACGCCGCCAGCAAGCGAACACATTAATTCTCGCCCGGCAGTAGCGGGCTGAAAAGTTATCCCCCCCCCGGCAGAGTGCCCATGCGCCGTCGGCTCTGGGCTGGAAGCGGCCCCTTTGCGCCCGTAGCACATGCGCGCAACGACGCGTTTTTAACGGGGGTCGGACGGAGAGAATTTATGTAGCGTGTCAAATTTTCTGTTTGAAGCTTCTTGTCAAGCTTCCTGCTTTCCGAACGATTTTTATCGTTTAGAAATTCATTTTCGATTAAAGAGTTGCGTTGTCATCCGATCGCGTTGTTTAAATATAGTCCGGGCTTTTTTTGGCCACGTGATTTCGTCGACTCGAGACTTTGCTCGAGTCGAATTTGCCATTTAATTCATTATTATGATTTTAGTTTATTTTATTTTATTAATGAGATCTTGGGCATAGCTTCGCCCTCGAATTATCGCTTCCTGGCATGGATTCGGCTTCACACGTGACAAACCCTATCCCAACGACTATGTACCAATTAAATTTCTAATCCAATTGTGTGCATAAAAATAATATGATTTGCGTTATCTTATCGCCAACCCTTATCCGTCTTGCTGCTATGAAATTCATACAAAGTCCAAACAATGCTGAATTATTCTATCCCAAAGTTCGCTAAAAGCTTAAGCCCCAGCTTTTTAATCCAAAGCTCATAATTAGTATTCCTTTCTTGCCTCCACCCAACTCGGCTGTTAAAAAAAATGAATAAAAATAAAAAAAAGTTGCTCGAATTTTAATGGGGTCGTGGCGTAAAATATTCCTGCCCTACAATTAATCACGGGGCGATAGCCTCGCTTTGTACCGCAATACGCATGGCAACCAGAGGATTGTTTTCTTTTAATATATTTTTTTATTTATCAGATACGAGAATCGTATTTCTCCCAAATGGTTAATTAAATTCTCGCCTTTCCCCCAATGTTTCTCTTTTTTTTTTGTGTACGCAATAAAACATCGGTATTCCCATAGAAGAGTTAAACAAAAAAAAGGAAAAAAAAATTGCTCGTCTATTTTCATTTGTCAGATAAAAAGTCTCTCGCGAAGTACCTTTTGTCGATTAGAAGGTTCTCCGGATGTTCGATACGACGTGATACACCAAAGATATTATATGTTGCACGGGCTGCGCCAAAGCTACGCTTTGTTCGTGCAAACAATTGCATGCGAGACCCTCGATATCCGTACGCGCGCGTGCACCACGTCGATGGCAAACATCGCGAAGCTTTGCGCTTCTTCGAGTCTATTCACGAATGAGGCTGAAAAAAATTCCGGGTTGTTTTCTTTCTCTCACTAACTTTTTTAAGGCTTCGTAACAGGTGATTCCGGGTGCGATTGCGAAGAAGGTAGGAGGTATCTTCGTGACAACGATTGATCTTTACGTTAGAACGTCACTGTCTAAGTGGAAATAAAAATATAGATTATATAAATAATGTTTAGATTATTTTATATATGAAATTGGACATATATTTTAGCATACAGACTGTGTATAATCTGTAGCCAATTCACATATAACAAATCGACCTTTATTCCTTTATATATCGACCGTTGATGTACAATATATAAATAAAGCCTTTGTGCCGACTAGGTTCAATTCGTGTAGAAGTTGATGCATAAATAATTAATTAAATAATTATTATAATTATTGTTGACATACTCAATGTATACATTAGGGTGTTTGGAAAAAAAAAAAATTTTATTTTCCAACGGGCCACACCTAATATAGTTGGCTTAGATAGAAGAAAAAAATCTGGCAAAATATGAGCATTCTAGGTTGAGTGTTAGATCCCCCTTATTTGACTTTTCATATTTTATTTTCTTTTTTTTAAATGAAAGACAGATTATTGTTAGCAAAATTTTTTTTTTGTGCTTACAGCTGCCGGGGGATCAGCTTACTCTCAAATAACATGCTCTTAGAATTTTAACTCTTCAGTTAAATTTAATAGGGGAGATATATAAAAATAACGAAAACACTCGGATTACAATATTCATTATCAAATGGAAACTGATGATTTTGAGAACTACCCTCTGAAGCAATTTCTGTATCACTGATACACTCTGAACCATTGATACGGAAATTAAAGCCATTTCTGTACTTCACAAAATCATCAGTTTCCATTTGATAATGAACATTAAAATCTGAGTTTTTTCGTTCTTTTTATATATTTCCCCTATTAAATTTAACTAAAGAGTTGAAATTCTAAGAGCATCTTATTTGAGACTAAGCTGATCCCCTGGCAGCTGTAGACACAGAAAAAAATTTTTGCTAACGATAATCTGTCTTTGATTGAAAAAAAAGGAAAATGAAATATGAAAAGTCAAATGAGGGATATCTAACACTCACCCTAGAATGCTCATCTATTGCCAAATTTTTTCTTCTATCTAAGCTAACTATTTCAGGTGTGACCCGTTGGAGAATCAAACTTTTTTTTTTTAAACACCCTAATATACATATATATATTTGACTTGGATTTTTGTTAATAAAATTTAGTGCTACTTGAACCAAGTAACACTAAATAACGATTGTCATCTAATCCGTAATCACCCCATGTAGACTTTCTTCGGTGCATCGATGATGTATCGATGAGTGTGCGAGAGTCTACACTTGACACTTAAGGGCCATTGAAACGATGATTATCGGCAAATCCCGCCTCCCTCCGCTACTTGAGCCATACTTGAGCTAACATATTTCGAACAATTTCCGAGTAGCAAAAGTCTTTCCGCGCAATTCGTCTAGAAATTAAAAAATCCACGACTAAATAAAACGTGCGACGCTGATGAATAGTTGTTTCTCATACTGATGCTCTTTCAGGTTTTTCGTGTCTCGATCGGAGTCTCTTGTATTCATCGGGGCATAGCCTCTTTCGAAGATAGTGAAATTGCCCGCGCTGTTTTGGGGTTTTGTGCGGACGTCACCGGCAATGGAAACAGTCTTCGTTGTATTCGAGTAGACTGGTAAAATATATACCCGTGTAACGGCAGCAGAGCACAATCGGAAAAATGACTGTGAAAAAATCAACGATTTCGAAGAAATTTCTCAAAGCTGTATGTGAGGGTGGCTCAGGTCTTCTAGGGGTGATATCTCGGAAGATAACCAACATACGGAGTTGAGCCTCGAATATTCCGAGAGCACATGAAAATCCCATAATTTTTATGTATTTAGATTCTAGGATTTCATTGCTTCCGATTAGTGATCTGCTAGCGTTTTATAACGCTACATAACGTTATATAATTTCAATTTACGTATTATCTATATTGAAAAAGTTTTATCGTTTTTATTCTAGACTTTTTCTGGCTATAGGAACAAAAGTAACGTACCTGACGCAGGCATTGTTTTTCATTTATTTATTTATTTCTTTTCACATCAATTTGATGAGCAAACATTTTTGGTGAGAGATACAGATACGGTCAGTGCGGAATATGGGTCTCGATGCGAGGATCGTTGCTGATGTGCGGTCAGCCACGACGTTCGGAAAACGAACGCATTTTTCCGGTTAAACGAGTCAAACGAGATCGACAAAAGAAGCGACTCGGCACAATGTGACTATCCGACCGATTGATCCAGGAGGATAGCGGGACGTCGGATGAAGCTCTCTACTGGCACGGGCTATGGCCGCTGCTGCACGAACCGCTCTAGCGACAGAAAAAAAAATAAACTCGGATTTGGTGGTAGACATTTATATATGTATATGTGTATAATGTATGTGCTCACGAGCGGTTAATCCGTACATCTACGACTGTGTTACATATACAATGTACATGACAACATAGGGTAAAAGATTTCGGTAAACATACTGACAAACATACAGGATGCAGTCGTTTATATTTATCTTTTCTCGAGGTTCACCTGAATTACTGAATTACTTTTTATTCTATAAATAGCCCCTCTCGCGTTTTCTCCTCTCCTGTATCGTTCATTTCGTTTTCATACAAGTGTTTTCTAACAATTTTTGGTACAAAATGAAAACCGTCGACCCAGACTATATTCTCATCTACACAGTACAGCTTTTTCTATTGCTGTTTTTTCCTTATTATTTATTTATTTTTTCGCCAGTATTTATCTAAGTAACTGATAGTGATAAAAATATGCATGCATAAGAAATAACGGGTCGACGTACTCCGATGACCCACCATCCTGTCTTCGCACGAAAAAATGACAAGCTACACCGACTACTCTTTCGGCAACGATGATCGCGTCAATCGCGCGAATAACAAGCGTTTTTTTTTCTAGGCTATCGTTGCAATGTGTACGTGCGTGGCACGTCAATGCCCCGGTTTGGCTCAGGCTCACAAACCCGCTGTTTAAGGGACTCCGATGTGACAATGCGGACTTGCCGCAACAAATCGTGCCAGGTGACACATGTGTGCGAGACGCGATATTACACATCGGTTTCGCTTTATCAGCAACGTGCACCGTGTAACTTGCCCCGGAGATGCATTCACTCGCGTGTGCCCCGACTAACCGGAGCACGAAGGGAGACCCATTGGGTTTTAACTTCCGTTTGCGGAGGTGACCGACATCGCGGTCATGCTTACTCTCGCACCGCTGAGTATCGACAGAACCATCAGAATGCAAACTCGATCGGCAACCAGTCCGGTTCAGTTTTCCGTGATGCGTGTGCTTCGGACAGCTATTCCGATACAGAGTAGAAAATTAACCCTCAATGGTCACTTCAAGTTCATAGGACCTCCACGAGATTTGTGTGTTGAAATTTGTGTAAACTTTGAAAAGATTAAGCAAAATAATTCGAGTTATTATCATCGTTTGGTCGAATTTATTTGTTATCAAGGTATTCTCATTCAAGTGATGACGGTCACAACGGCGTTTTATCTCGCGAAATAACCAACCTTGCCGTTCAGCGCAGTTGTTTTTTACGTTATACGAAGCTATTTGCGGGGCTATCGATCGCCGTTGGCCCGCGCTTCGAGAGAGGAAGAAACATGACTATAGCCCGAGCGGGTTGTTTATCGGAATCTCGCAATGAGCAAGCCTTGCCCCTTCACCCGCTAGCTCGGTCCCGCATGGTCTCCGTTACGCGGCTGTATGGCCCAGTGCCAGGCGGTGCTCAGAATCTCGCCGAACCGCACAATTGCAAAACACGAACGAACGGTATCAAAATTCGAAAGACGTGCGACAGCAACTGCTACACAAATTTATGATAATGGGCCGGAGAGAATGAGGACAAGGATGCGCTTACGAAGCGGAAGAGCTGTTCTTGGTCCGTGCACTACTCTGCAATCGCATTTATTCTATCGAGTGGATGGAGTAAGATTGATGCAGACTGCTCAACGGTAAACTATTGAATCTTGACGAAAGGAGGGAAAATCTTTTTATTATTCATTGTTACGTCGATAACTGAATTTGTTTATTTATTTCTTATATTCAGCCTTCCGGCTTTAACAATATGTTTGTGTAACATCACGTATCTATATCGATGATACGAGATTTTCTTTAATTTATAGCCCGATCGTCAACCATTGCACGCGGTTAGCGTTCAATTTTATCAGATTCACCTAAATTATCGGTAATCACTCATGTTTCTTTATATCTATATCTGATAGATCTATATAGAATCTGATAAAATTAAGTGTAATTTTTATTTTGCGATAAAATACTAAGAAATTAAATTGAATAAAAAGTAAAACGGAAATGTCACGAAATTCCTTTAATTACTACAGCCGAAATAATGGGGCAAAAAATCTGGAAAAATTCAAGTACATATAGGTTATCAAGGACTACATTCTAAAAAAATTCGAAAAGATTCTGAGGGGGCGGGGTCATCCGAACCGATGCCTATAATTTATAGAATCGTTCATACATATATTCCGACAAAATATGGGCCTATATTAATTTATTCAAGGCTCAAACAATTAACACCCGGTGACCCGAAGCTTTTGGGTTGCGAGGTGCTTGCTTGTGTACATCGTTCGATGCTCGATTCCCGATATTATGTGCAATATCGGATTATGCAGGCAAGTTGCGAGCAGCCAGAAGGAGAAAACTGCATCGGCAACTGGAAGAGACCTAACGGAGATATATAACATCGATTTCCCGTTTCGGGGCACATCGCTGTATAAAAACTTTTACGCAACAGCGTTGCCTACTATCCTTATAACATCGTTATTCATGCATTTCCATTTTATGGGGTAAAATCGAGAAGGGCGATACACCGCAACCCTATCCCGACCGTTGTTTTCTTCGTCAACAACTCCGCGTCGACAATCATGGGCGGACCGTCATAGATCATTATCTTATTTACATCGGACTACCGCTTATTCTCAATTCCAAGCGATCTTTGTCACGACAAATGTAATTATTAGAGTCAAATTAAATTTTAAAAAATAATAAAGAGAAACAATATTATTAGAATAGTAAAGATAATTTAGGTTATTAGAATTTAAGTGAATAATAATTTAATTCCTAATAAAATCATTGATTTATAATTTTAATGAATAATTGAATTTTATTTATAAAATATATTTTTTGTGTGCCCACGTCGCCATCACGAAACCTCTTCATTTGCACTCTCTTTGTGCCGTTTCTCTGCATCACTGAGAGAAGAACTTTACACTGATTTCAATAAATCGAAATGATCGATACTTGAAATTCGGTCGGATACCATTGGGGGCTGTGTAGATGTAGATATATGTAGCTGGAAACTGATGAGGTGCAGTTTTACTTCGGTTTCACGGTGAATCCAACCGAAAGACCCGGTGCCGCTTCGTCCAACGAAAGATTGTCGATTAAGAGTGCGGTGAGTCTCATGTAATATAGGTATACACGTATATATGAGTATATAACAGTAACTTTCCTTTCCTGCTTCTTCCGATCGTAGTACGTACAATATCGATTCCGTCGTGCTGGAAAACTCAAGAAAGTTTGACTGAACGTTTTCAAGCTCGTTTCCCGGTCTATCTGGTGTGCCCCCTGGCACCCCCGGAACTCGCTCCGGACTCTGATTAAAGTCCTTATCGTTTGCCGCCGACCTCGCGATTCCACTTTTTGCCTCTCCACTTCTGGACTTCTCGAACGACCGTTACCAGTACATTCGCTTCCTTCGATGAATCTTAATTATTCCTCGAGCGTTGCGCGGAATCCGCATAGAGAGAGGCAATTGCCGGATACTGCGACAGGCAAAGAGATGACGACGGAAAATCAATGGGTTGACACTGCGGAAAAATTTCCATTCGGAATTTAGAGCTAGTATCTTGCTGCGTCATCATAATAATACAAATTCTGATGAATCGTTCCTACTGATTCTTTTTCCCCATCAACACTATCAACGTCATTGCCTGATATCTTGAAGTATGAAGGAAACCCCAGTTCACCGGGTGTTTTTGACTGCAATAATAAATAACTGTACAAATATTTTGGTTGTGCTTGGAGGAAAAAATAAATATAAAATACTACTTCTCCCCAGCAGGTGACGAAAATGAATGAATAGTTTAGCCTACGCTTGAAATGAGTTTATTTTGCAACAAATAAATAGTTTCGAACAAGTAAATAATTTCGATGGAACGTCACGATGAGATCGCGCTATAACATGAAGATTTGATCGACAAGAGGTACTATTGCAGACATGCATACTCATTTAATACAATACCTCATCTAACTCGGTCGAAGTAATCACGGGCATCGTATTCGCTGAAGCACTATTCCTAAATTGAAGCCAATCCAATATTTACCACGTATGCCTTCGATCGCTTTCTTATCATGTTTGCTATGTCATGTGACCCAAGCCGTGGCGTTCACCTACGCTGTGCCCGACTGTGCTGTACGGCGCAACCCACTAACCCGCCTCGAATTAAAATAAATAAAATATAAAATTGTGAAAGGATGTAACTATGCCTACGATTTGAAAACGAGTACCTACCGTATCGTAAAACTCTTTTAGCTGTGTATTATTCCCTCTGTATTTTGTAAGCGCCGCTCCTAATGAAGTGCACCCAACGCGCTTTTGGTCTGCGTTAAAATCGATTTTCCGTGTGTGTAAACTAAGTATAGCTGTATTGAAGAGAATTCGCGGTGAAATCCGGCACGGTCCATGCACTCCATGCTCCAGCCCGATATGCTGTACCCGATGTGCACTTATAACACACTACCGCCGGATAATCAGATCTCTAAATAACTCCGAGCGAGCCAAACTAATATGCTGAAGATGAATGTACAGATGTATCGGTTCGCGGATTACGAACCACCCAAACCAAAGAGAGATTACTTTAATGCGCGCGTTCATGATTCAGAGCCGTTTGGCGTACCCAAAAATGTTGAATGTGTTATAACCTTGATGAATATAACGCATTTTTATTTCGCAATAAAAGTTATAGTCATATTTATTTAAATCGAATGTTTATCATTTTTCTCGGGCTATCGAACGATGATTCAATATTATCATTTAA
>OZ020164.1:138562-202668 GCA_963971145.1 Sussaba pulchella
GTGCTGCTAAAGTTTCGCCAGGACCGAGTTTTATCGACGTTCCTGTCGTTATTGAAATATGAATGAGTTTGAGTACATTACATCGACCGCTCGGTCATATCCCGCCATCGTTGCTCCGACATATTAGGGGCTGCGTTAGTACGTGATGGGAAATTATGGAAATTAGTTTGAGTACAGAACGTCTTATAGACTTGCCATAGTGTTACATATCCACATGAATGAGTGTCTGCATTTGTTTGTGTTATCTTTAGAGAAATGACCTACAGAGTTTTGCAGAATAGTTATAACAGTGGGATCGAAATGTTACTGGTAGAAACACTGAGTCACAATTGCTCTATCATTAAACTTTGCCTGGCTTTGTCCGTTTCGCGTAAATTTTTTCACACCCCTTAAGCGCTCTTTTGCAGCATGGAAATGTCGAAAATTGCAAGTGCGGTGGAGATATCGTCAACCGACTATTTTAATTTTCGGGTTTCTATGGCAACACCCATAGTCGACCGAGACAAAGAGCTCAGAGGACTTACAGACTACGGGCCATTGTGTCAATTTTGTAGGACGTCTGGAGCACTTTCGGCCGACACATAGCTTGCCCATTTTGCACGATTCACCGGAGACCTACCATCAGCCACGGAGTGCAAAATGATAGGATACAGGGGGCGAAGAACGAGGACGAAGAGAGTAAGCTCAGGAATCTAGGGAAGAATTGAAACCGACGGAATGCACTCGGGCCACGGGTTACTTGGACCATTTTAAAATATGCGAGGTATCAATCACAGGATTTCAGCTGGGACTTCCCATTTGACCCCGAGCCTCTCCGTTCACCCGAACGAGCAGCAGCCTGACCCCCAACCGTCCCGGACGTTATATCGCGTTGCGCATCGTCTCACTCTTATTGCTACACTGCCAGTGCACGCCCAACAACAACTACCAGCAGAAGTAGCAGCCCGCCATCGGCGGTTTTGCCGCCGGAGCCAGACTCGTTCCACGTCGACAATGCAAATGATGCACTCTCCAGAATTAAAGCGTCGAAAGCTTACACCTGGAACCAAATCCAATGGCTGCTGGAGGGACACAGCGACGTCCAGAGCTCTTACCTCGTACACCGACCTGCCTTTCCTTGATGGTATTTATTTAGATACCGCACATGGGATGCATCCTCGATAAATCGTCGAGCTTCGAAGAGTTCACTCTATATGGTCTAGTCGAAACGTTTACAGGTTTACCTTTCAATTATTCTTCATAAGATTGCCATTATGGTTGAAATGTTTGAGTCGATCGATCTTTTCGAATCCTTCTCAACGGGTCGTATGGTAGCGTTTACAGGAACGATGCTTTCTTCAACGTTTACCCCGTCCTCGCGAGCCCATCGCGTTTACCAGCTGTGACCTCTTTCATTCGAGCCGAATGAGTGAACTGGAGCAATATCCGCGTCCTGCCGGCGCTGCCCCGACAGATCGATGACCGCCGGATCGGACATTCCGATGGTACAATTCTCCTGACTCGAGAAATTTCGGACGTTATTCGATTTTGCCATGTTTTATCTTTCGCCCAACAATATGAAGTTCATCAAACCTATTTATTATATTAATTAATAATAATTTATTAACATGTTCCGTACAGTCATAAAATTGTCAAAGGTTTTATACTATACAATACATTACAATACAACAACATTACAATATATACAAGCTTGAGAACTGAGAGGAATGACTTAATTACGGCTAGAAGGGGGCTAATTCCGTATTTGGCGCTTACTTAAATCGGAGTCTTGAGAAATCATAGTAATCGACGGTAGGGATCGCGGTGGAAAAAGCAAAATTGATCTTATCTGTAATTCATTCATCGAATCTACACAGATACAGGCGTGCAAATAGACGGTGGATCTCTCAGCTAATATTCTGACTTATAGGGGGTATCGAAAAGAGCAAGTCTGAGAAAAGAAGAATGAGCCCAAAAATTACTTGCAGCGTAGCTGAAAAGTCCATAAAAAGCAAATAATTTCCAAATATTTGAAAACAATGTCATCTCGGTGGGTGGGGGGCGTCAACTTTATAGATGTAAGGAATGTTGTATGCAATGTTAAATAGTTGCCTCGGCATAAATAAGTATACAGCGCTGATTGCGGTACGACTGATTGACACTGCATGAATCTAATGGGGTGGGGATTCGAGCGACGAGAAACCGTGATCGCTTGTGAAAGCTTTTTCGTTCCCCCGTGTTACCTCACTCAAGAATCCGTTGATCGTTATAAATCCGGGTATAACGTCCATAAACTCTCGGTAGCGGCAACTTTATGGGTCGAGGCTCCCTGTCCCGGCCCAACGGTGGATCACTCTCCCGGGGTCGCTCCGATGCCGTGTATACACCCCGCGGGACATCCGAAACTCCGGCGAGATGGTAAATCAACGCACCGGAACTTCGATTCTCTTCGACAATGATGTTATATCCTACGATTGAGATATTTTCTTCTTGCAACTCCCCCGAACGTTGCCCAGTATTTGCACGCATTGCGATAACTGTATTTCGTACACGGTCGTGGAAATAATTTTATTTGATATAAGTGTTTGATTTTGTGACGACGTAAAAATCTATCGACTTTTTGACATCATTCGTCGAGTCGAATATCAACGGTGCGTTCCCCTTAATCTTGAAAAGTGAAGCAAATTGTAATTCCTTTGGGATCATAAGAAGGTCTTAAATATCAAAGCAAAAACACCCGGTAGAATCTGGATTTTTGTTAAGCTCCATCACTCTTGTTTTTTATCACAGAATACTTGTTCGATCCGGTAGACCTGCACACCCGTCGGCAAGGAAGTTTTCTTCTTTCCAGGAGCACTTATTCGACCGGTTGCGCCATACTGGGTCTCACAACCCACTACCTACCCAGTTTCTAAAAGAACTCGGACGTCGAGTTTTTCCGTAAAGTGCGAGTTTTCGCGTTTCTACGAGTGCCTACTTATTCCTAAACTGTACTGTATACGTTTGCTTTTACACGTTGAATAGCCGGCACCGGTTCTCTAAGAGTCTACCTACATAAGACGCGGGGCCGCTCCCATCATTGTATAAATGTCTCAAAGCCTTCTTCCACGATGGAAAGTTTAACAAAACTTTTCTTCGTCGACCAACCTCCGGCGATGAAGTTGCCTTCCGCCAGCAGCTTCAGCCGTTTTCCACGTTACTGTGTGTTACGCTCATGGCGCAACTCCACACCAGGGGAGACACCGTATACTCTGTGACTAACGAGTCGTCGACTACGGCGCTGAATATAAGTTTTCGACGTGAATAATAACACTGCGAACCCTTGGGTGGATTATTCAACACCCATTGAGCCCCGGCTGTCGTCACTACGCGTTTCGAGACTTTTATGAGAAATTCGCTTTTCCGATCTCTTACTTTCTTATCCGGAGTACTACGTTATATCGCGGTCAACTTTCAATGGAAGGTTTAGTGGAATTGAATAAATGCGCTTGAACAGGAAGTTACATCCACCCCCATGAGAGAGTTATTCATTGTTTTGCACTTTCATTGACTCGTCGACTCGGCTACGCAAATATTACCGAACCCGGTATTGCAACCCGTTTTAAGAACACTCACAGCCTCGGAACTATTGGACGTCTCAATATTGTAAAAAGTTAACTCGTCGTCGATTGATATTTTATTCGCGAATCCATGCGTCACCACAATCATTACAATATTCAACTAGCTTACTTCGATAAGCCTGCGCAGTTTTAGAATTTTTTGTTTGGACCCTAAACAGTCCTCATCTTCGTTTCATTACCGTCAAAGCTCCCCCGCGAGCCTTATGTAAACCGTTTGTTTGCCCTGTCAATAATTCTTTCCCTTGACTATGAAAAGGATGTTATATGCACCATTTTCGCCGTTTTTCAGTGATGAGTAGAATTTAATCGGGATTATAATAGTGAAAGCCAAAAACTAGGATCGAATTTCTGTGGCATTATAAGGGATTGTGCAAGACGAAATGTATCAAAATGTAAAATGTATATAAACGAGACTCGTCCAAAGCCGACAGGCAAGGACTATGAATAAATAAATAAAATATGAGGGATTTTGCGGTGGCAAGAAATAATTAGCTACAGACGATAGAAACTTCCGGAAATACGCCTATGTGAATTTAGTCGATAAGTTATTAGCTGACAACACAATACCGGTTACCCGATGGACATTACCTGTCCATCGGGTAACCGACCATCGGGGCCTGGAGGCAGATCAAGTATCGATTAATTTTTCAATATTGTCTAGTGTTCGATACCTCCCTTTTGTTTTCCGCAATGAGCTCGCGAAACGTTATCACGGTTAATGTTGCTAGCGTACTTTGCGTAACGTGAAATGCAAACTCGTAATTTTTAATTTGTTGTACACCGGAATTGTAGCGTCGAGGCAGCTAACAACAATCTCGGTTATTGTTAGCTTCCTAAAGGGTGAAGTATCAAACATCATGCATGCCGCGATAAGGGATCGATTACATCGAATTTTATCACCGAAATTTGCTAGAACCATCACCGTGGAAAGCCATTTTACTTGACTCTAAATTTACGGGATGCATCGCCATTTAAATCGTTCCGGATTTCCCGAAAGAAATTGCAGACGCCATTACTATGACTCCCTGACAGGTTTTGTTGACATTTTATGTATTATATTTGCATAATGCTACTGATAAGAATCAGCAACAAATGTTAGGAACCAGTAGTAATGATTTATATAACTTTTCTCTTTAATTCTAGCATTGAGCACGTCATTACCGGCAGTGAAGCTAGTTATTTGATTGTTTTTTCAACGTTCCTTTTACCTTGCGTAGAAATCGATTCGATGGAATTTCATGTGAGGATGCCAGATCTAAGATTAGTCTCCACGAGCGATATCGTGGAGAGCAAGCGTCACCCATCATAGTTCACATGCAGCTTTGGTGACGCTTGACTCGCTGCAGATGCTTATCCTCGCGTCACTCATTCTGTAGGAATTGGTACTGCAACTTAACGCAATGGAGGGTGCAGCTCGCACAGAAGCTCGTGATGATGAAACGCTCTGATTAGTCAGCTAAAATCCCTCTCGACAGGCCACAGGCAGTATGGCGAATTTGTCAATCGTATAGTCAAACGACGTTACGTTACATCAGCACGAATTGATTCGTCTATTGGTGCTGGCGATAGCAGCAAAAACGGTGTCGCAGCACTTTCCCCTAGTGTTAACGTACAAACGCGTGCATCCGGTCAATCGATTAAGGGAACACGGAAGCTCGGAGCGTGCCAGGGCAACGCCGCATATTTTTCGGAATGATACTAAGAGTAATAATAATGATAACTATGACAATAATATAATAATAATAATAATAATAATAATAATAATAATAATAATAATAATAATAATATTAATAATAATAATAATAATAATAATAATAATAATAATAATAATAATAATAATAATAATAATAATAATAATAATAATAATAATAATAATAATAATAATAATAATAATAATAATAATAATAATAATAATAATAATAATAATAATAATAATAATAATAATAATAATAATAATAATAATAATAATAATAATAATAATAATAATAATAATAATAATAATAATAATAATAATAATAATAATAATAATAATAATAATAATAATAATAATAATAATAATAATTTCTATATTTAACGTCGAGAATTTCGGTTCGGTTCCGATGATAATTAAGAACTTATACTTGCTTTTTAATTTTTTTCTGGTACTGGAAATCGGTATTGATTCGCAAAATCAAAAGTATGTGTTCTAATCACTTGAACTACTAATGCGTTGGTCAGGCGCCTATGTGGGTTTCGCTTCCCAATCTTGAATCAAGGCAAATTGAATAACAAGGCCGGTGTAAACCTTCGACTCCTTTAGTTGGTGCTTCTGCTACTACTGCTGCACTTCGTACAAACCTGTTGCACGTACGCGAGGCACACTCGTTCGGTCTATTGAATGTGACATACCTTCCGAGGCTGAGAGTAACCTCCAACGCTAGGGCTGGAGAAAAGTGAGCGAAATGCAAATGTAAAAATGTGATGTTCTGATGAAATATGACGAAATCCAACTGTGTACGAACGGCAGATCCACAACATTGTTTTTATTTTGTGGTCGATCTTTTCTCTTATGAAAACAAAAAAAAACATGTAGTACATAACAAGAACAGATTCGGTGGATATACATGACAAAAACTTGCAGCGAGTCCAGGTGCAATCCGGGATTTCAACATATTTCCTCCCCAACGCGTACTCCATACCCCAAGAAAATTCTATCCTGCTCGATCTTGTTGAATTTTTCAGGCAGCACCCGCCGGATCTCACATCCTCGATCTCCCGAACGTCCATTTTGCGCTGCCTCGCACGTGAGCGAAAAAGCTCTTTAGGATTCATAGAATTTTTCAGTAGGCATCGGTTGTCGGGAGTTGCAAAAAAAATGGTTAAATAGATAAATATCAATGCAGGGTTAAAGACAAACTCGCAGCGCAGGATTTTCGGGTCCCACGCGGATTCGTCCTTTGGCGTACATCTACTGTAGAAAGTTTTCTTTTTTTGTTATTAGTTTGTTGTACAGAAAATTCCCTCCATCGATTTAATTTCCGCCCTGGAGACAATTCAACCTATGACCGGCCATAAAGATTTTTCTCAAATTATTTCCATTTATATTTGGTCGTGAGCGTTGCAAAATTTTGAGGAAAACTGAACTAACTGGAATCTGAGAATGACGTTCTGATGATCGTCGGCGCACTGTTAACGTGCGAAAAAAGAGTCACCTATTTTTTCCGCGGATATACGATGGCTGACGTACGCGCACCGTTGTAGAACAAACGGTACCGAACTAGCGCTATTGACAAAGGTCCTGGTTCAATTATACAAAATCATGATAGTCCTTTTCACAACGTCGCGTCAACCTGTCGGAATCTAGGACCACGAGACGACTTTTATTCCAACAGCAGTCCTGTCCCCGACGTTTCTAGGTTGACACTCGATTTTTCTGAGAGAAATCACTTGATTTCCATCGATCCACACTAATTTACAATTACATGAGCTTTTGAAGTTTCCAGTGAAGGAATGACCAATATTACAAGCCCTCCCGATGCCATACACATGTTCTCGGCGATTCCAAATTATAGTTTTCGGGAGCTTCGTCACAATTGGTGCAATTGAAATACACGAAAATTACGCGAACCGCGTATATAACAAGTGCGCATTATGTTTGTCATACGTTATCGAGTGTCGCGTTTTTTTCCGAGAGTTAAAATCGAACAATATTTTGTCGTAACGCCCGGCGAAAGGTTGCCATCTCAGACTTGATGCGTCTCGCAGTCGAACGCAACTATGTTTCTCACCGAATGAGTCTGGGTATGCTGTAACAATATTTGCGGAATAAAAATGAGAACATAGCAGAAACAATACAAAGAGTTACATAGTCAAATAATTTGAACATTTTTTATTGCGATCAAGCAAGTTTAGATTACAGGCTTGCATGTGACACTTGCGAAATGCACAATTCAAGGGAAATGTTGATGCGATGCAATATATTACTAAATCATCATTATCGTAATCCCGCGCGAATCGCGAACAATGGTAATACGCAGGACCGTTGCCGTAGCACTCGCTCGGTCTTCACGAGTATTTCGCGAGATTGTGCAAGCCGCCAGACACGATCCCGGGCTTCGAGAAATATGCCAGTTCTCATGGAATTCTATTTACTCGGCGCGAATACTCGACATAAAAAATAATAAGATCGGTCTCATCGTGCGTCCGCTCAATAAATAAATCGCATCAACGATTTTTCATTTTGAATCATTCAACTTTGGGTTTTCTTCCTTCTCTCTCTCTCTCTCTCTCTCCGTTTTTTTGTTTCATCCGGCGAAGTCGTGACGGGTAGGAATATATCGGAGGTTCAACTGGCCGTGATAGTTGCACTCGAGCAAACCTGTTGCTTCGGCTCGAACGAGCCCGAATAACCTGAGAGGCTTTTTCAAATCGTCGTTGTCGCCGTCGTCGCCGTCGTCGTCGCGCGCGAATAACGTACGTACCGCGGTGCCACGGAGTCCCGCGAGGCGCGAACCACCTCCGCGCTCGAGCTTTTCATTCAACGACGATAAAAGACACAAGCATGAAAATAAGTTTGAAAAAAATTGTTTAACCTTTATTCTCGTGAGCGTTTTTTTTGTATGAAAATGATACTGGACAGTTATCTATCGGTAGTCTGAATGTCTCTCTTCAAAATTCACTGCATGGTGCGATCTATCTATCAAATTTTTTCACGATCATAATTGCTGGCCACCAAATTTCTCTCGAATTATTTATGGGAACAATAAATCAAATTTACTTACCATTAAAAAAAATGGATTTAGTAAGCTTAAAAATTAGTCAAAAAATTACCAACAATGGTGAATGATAACGAGAAATTAATATACAAGGTCCTTTTTCTCCATCCCTTCTTGTACAATAATAAATCTTCCACTGTATTTCTCTTAAGAAATTACAAAATATAGTAGAATTGGAGGAAATTTTTTTTTTCAATATAAAACAGCATCGACATCAAAGTACCGGTAGAAGGCTGTAAAGCGCAGTTCGTACATAGAAAAATGGGAGTGGCAATAACTCGATAACAAGATTGGGACTATGTCGGTGGCTGCGCCGCGTGGGCGTCACCGAAGCAAGCGTTATTACAGGTGCGAAGGGCTCGACCGATGAGATACATAGACCATGTCGCGGAACTCGTTTTCACGCCGTCGACAGCAACCGTGCGCGCGTGCCGGAGAGTTTGGGTAACGTCATTGCTTATCGATTTCGAAAACCCGGGGAGGGCGGCCGTTGTCGTCGAGCAGCAATATCGCTGGCACTCGTCCGACGTTCGCCGTGGACGTCGAGAACGAAGACGGAAACCTGGAAATGGACGATACCGATGTACGACACGGTTTCCCGTAACTCTCTACGACGTTCCCTTGCCGGAACCCAACCAAGCGTTCGCTCAATGTCGAAGGCACAGAGAAAAATTCCACGAAATATCGTTGAGAAAATTCACTCGACCTCGACTCGGTCCACGCCCTACAACTATGATGTAACTGACGAATTCAATACCATCTTCTATGATCTGCGTCTGCAATCTTATGTCCCCTGAGCGATAGAATCGTTCCTCACGACTTCCAACGTCTATATAGCCCCTGAACATCACGATCGAGATATTCGGCACACACAGACGTATATAGACGGTTTTGAACTATCGATGTAGTTCGAGCCCTCGAGACGCGAAACACGTGCAACACACGAAACAACATTGATGTTTTTTTTCTTTTTACATTTCAATCCTTTTTGTCCTCGGCAACATCTCGCAGACCCAGAGCATAGGAGATAGGTTTGACTCGTCCACCTTTTTTCCTTCGGTTCCTTCTCGCATCATCTTTTTTATTATTTTTTTTTCAAACACGATAGATCGATAGCTCTAGTTTCTTTAAGCCTCGTTCGCTTTTCTCGTTTTTCTTTCTCTTTTTTTCATGCGAATCCATGCTGTTACCGTCTTCCGTCTTTTGTTTCCATCCGATTGGAAAGTCTGCCTCGAACCCTAGAGTTTGTAAAAGAGCACCAGCCAGTGCTACTGGGTTCCGTCGGGGCTGCCCGGGCAACCGTTCGAGCCCTCGAATAATAAATCCTGGAAAAGACGAATAGCCGAGCATTCCAGTTGCGTTACTGTAAAAATGGTTAGTGTTGTTTTTTACACTTTCTATATCCCCCGAAATATCCTTCGTCTCGAGATTCCGAAGATCGTGACGATTCATGTTTCATGGAAACTTTATTTAAGAGTAATGACAATGATAATTCGTCGTGCATTAAATGTAAATAAATGCGTGCAATAAATGTTGATGTAACTCTGCTGGCTAACATTTTTATACAAACTGTGGCTTTCGAGATAATGAAAAAGTAACGGGAACCTTATCTAGAATTTTTCTCTCATGCAATTGGAAATTAAAAAAAAAATTCATCGCAAAGGACGTTGGCGCTTTCTAATTTATTTTTCCCTGCACTAAAACAGTAGTATTGTAAATGTGAAAGATTATTGAACATAAAATTTTACTGTTCGAAACGAATCGCTCCACGGACGAAGAAATTTGTGCTGGCGGCAAGCCGACGGATGAGAGTAATCGTTAGAGTACGACACTAACGACGATAGTTAAGGTGCTGTTCCGTCCGGCAAGTATCTTAAAAAACGTAAAATCGAACCAATGGAACGATTGCGAGCGTTGCCCCGAGTGAGGTAGCAGAAAGAGAAGTCTGACTGACGTTAGATTTATCGAGCATCCAGGTACGTCACGATCGAACAATGTTCCAATCGAGAACTAAAAAATTCAGATTAACCACAAAGTCTCCCTCGTTACTCACACCTGTTTATCGTACGTCTAATGGTTGGAAAATACCGTTCGTCATTATTAATTTAATTTCTTATTCCGGTTCATTCAAGGTGTAGTTGTTACAACGATCCCTTACTTTACTTCATCGTAACTCAACGAATATCCAACGTATACCATGTGATACGCTATGTACAGATATACATTTCGGTGATGATGAAACCGCACAATACGGAAATTGGCTTTCGGAAACGACCGGTTTCCACGATCAGGCAACATTAGTGCTGATTGGTTCGTGACTACCAGCCCACCGCGTGTTTGCAAAAATTTCATCTCACATTGTATACACCGATAATTAATGAGACGTCCGTGTTCACGGAAGCGCGTATCGACGGGAACATAATTCGACTTCCAGCGGATCTCGATGATCCCCGTTTCCGACTAATTACTCGCGCATCAGAGCGGCTGGAATCAGGGAATTTACCGGAAAGGCCATAACGCGTTTTCGGCTATTCTGATTAATGTTCAAACGTAATCACTGCACGTTCCATTGACAACTGAGTACATGTTAAATCTACTAATATTGTTTTGTCAATAATAACTTTTAACCCTGGACAGACCGTCCGGGAGCCAAATGCTTCCTAGGCCGAATTCTTTCTATTCTCCTGAGCAAATATTTATGACTTTTTTTTTTGTTCGAACGTGCTATTTTTAACCATTAAAGCTTTAATGAACTAAGCAAATTGGAAAATTTTGAAAAAATCCCGAGTGCGTAAGTTGTCATGAATAATAAATTCTCTTATTTTAAAATTTTAAAAGGATAAAATTATTATCGATATCATGTTAATTTATTAACAGTTCGAATTATCACCGTTCATGTTTATGAATTTTTCATGATCCTCATGAGGCCTTCAATTCAATCGGAAGACGTCCTCTACCATATAGCCAAACATTCATATTGCATATCATCTCATTGTTCAATTAATCACGTCTCCCGACTGAAATGAAGGTTTCATCAGAATCATGTAGAATTCATGAACATGGACGATCATAATTCAAACTATTGATAAAGTAAGATTATATGGGGAGTTATTCCATCTTTCTGAGTTGCCTCCTGGAACTCGCCATATGAAAAGTCTGAAAATTGATTAAAATTGATAAATTCGCGTTTAATTCATCTAGAGAGTTCGGAAGATTCACATCGGAAGTGGAAACTATTTCAAATTTGTAGCCGACGCCAACAAAAGTTTCTTCCGACACCGTTTGTCCAGCTACTGTTCGTGTAAACCTTTCATCGGATCGTTCAAACGGGAGAAAAAACCATGGAAAACTCATTTCCGCAAAAATACAAAGGGCGATGTTTGACGGAGTGCAACTGTGAAATCAAACGTTCCATAGCTCGCGCAACCAGAATCGAGATTCGATTCGGCTCCCCGGAACGCCTGATTCGCGGCCCGAAAAACGCGATCGAACCCCTGAAGGTGGAAAAGAATATGGAAACCGGATCGTCGAAGCAATAGAGCAAGTCAATCTCCCACTACGGGATACGCGAGCACGAGTGTCTTTCAAACTAGTCCGTTTGCGACATCAAGCTTCGTTTCATCGGTATGATATTCTTTCCCGATCTCTTTTTTTTCGTTATTTCTTTTGCGAGCTTATCGACATTGCCATTAACAAACCTTCGGTCGCTTTTTATGAGAAAAACTCAGCAATACAGTTTAAACAACGATATGTCTGTAGCATTCGAATTCTTTAATTATGAAAGTAAGTTGCTCAAATTGATTATTTTGAAAAACGAATCAGTTTCTTAATGCAAGATTAGAACTTCCGCAGAAAAATATTGCGGAGGGGGCGCGGACGATCGGTATGCATACATTTCTTCGCCACGACTTCTGGAAATTCGGTTACTCGATGAATCTAATTGAATAGAGCGTCAGCGGCACTAAAATTCGATTTGCATTTTTTGTGTTTACCTTTAATTCCCCCGCCGGTTATATCGCCCCCCCCCCCCTCTAGTATCGGCTCTGAGCTTTACTGCCGGTAAATCCAGAATCCCCAGGATTGTAGCGTCAAATACCGCAATCCTGTAGCTTCGGCCGAATTCCCAATTCCACACTCCAATTTGCACAGGAAATTCGAGCAGGTATCGCTCTGTCTCTTCCTCATCATTTGGCCGGTAACGGATGTGACCCATTGCGCTAATAAAATCTGGCAAGAATTTACTGCTACGCAGAAAAACAATATTGATCGGTCGATAAAGTTGAGCGAAGCGTTGATTGCGAAGAAATTTCAACTGCCTAGCCGGTACTACGATGTCGAGCGTTTGTCGGATCAACAAAGCTTCAATCCCCTTCGATGATTCGTTCTTCTGTCTAGTCCGAGACCCATAAACACAAAGGCAACTCTGCGTTTGTCTATCTGGAACGCAATCAAAGCGCACTCACGAGCGCCCCCTCCCGACAACTCGCACCGTGTGATTTTCGATGCTCGTGCAATCGGGAATTCGAACTGGAAATTACAGTCAAAAGAGCTTTTAAAATCATTCGATTGAAGAACGAATTATGTTTAAATGAATTGTTCGGCAAAGATGAAATTCTCTTTGTTCGTTCGATGGTTGAAACGAAGATTTCACGATTTCCCGTGGGCTCGTTTACCGGTAGGTATATAGCGATAAATTCTCTCTGATTCGAACCGGTTATCAAATGTTAATAAACATCAACACGTGTTTGAACGATTTTCCGTGTCACGGATCAAATAATTGTCGCACGCACCTTGAACAAGACTCACTGACAGTTCACAGGGGTTAATCAGAGCGGGATGATATCTTCGGCGAATCGTCATTGAGAATTAGCCTAGCCGACGTAGGTTGCTGCGAAACACGAAGATCAGTGAGTGAACCGTGTGTGCGCTGGATGGGAACTCGAGCAATACACAGCTTCACCCTCGAATTTTAGTCCTCGAGAAAATTATAGGGTCGGGTTTGCGGTGGTAGAGGCTGAGCTAATCCCACCGTATAATTAACCACGGGCAACCGTACGGATTCTACCGCGCCACACTAGGTTCCTATAACTCATGGCTGAGCTTTCACGAATGCGTATATACGCTCCCTTGCACACGTTTCACATACAAAATTGTAAGGCCCATGAACGGGCTTCGGTGAAATCCGTTTCGCATTAACTATATTTGACATACACGCATGAAATCAAATTTCGATTTCAGTATGCGTATCCTCTTCGGTACTTCGTGGTTCAATCTTACCGGTTTTATTTATTTTCAAAATAAAATTGCCATCTACGGGACATCACTGATGTAAATTACAAAATATTATTATTACTAAAATTACCGACGGACTTTCGTTACGTTTGATCTTAATAAAAATTTATTTCAAATTTATATTATCGTTGTATTACAAATGTTCTATTTTATTTCAATTCAATCTACAATTTATCTGAAATAATATTATTGATAAATTATTACGTCCGTACCATTTTTTTACCCGAAAAAGATCAACCAAGTTGAACGTCAAGTTAAAAAAATTTGTCCTTTTTTGGTTCTTTTTTTATATTCTAATAAATGTTATGAAAAAATTTCGCGGTAATACAACGTCAAGAATTTGCGTAGTTTTATGGAAAAGAATGTTAACGAGTTATTTTGATTTTGATTTGTAGGCCGGTTCTGGTGTTAATCGCGTCTGCTTCCATTTGATAAGACATATTATCATGTAAAAATTTACGTGTTGATCCACTGGTATGCTGATGTATTACGAAACTGGGTTAGGACTGAGTTCGGAACATCGAAATGAATATAAGCATTGACCGGCACGATTGTTGTTTAATCGACAGCTTGAGTCGCAATCCTGTCACTGGTGCAGTCATGCTCTCAATATAAAATTACCAATTAACTGATGACAAAATATTTAATTCCCTGCGACACGCATCGACATACTTATTTCAATATCTACTCGTACAGTTTAAATTCGAATTTGACGAAATTTTATCGAATAACAGTAGATAACGTCAAACCGGCGTATTCGCACTGTAACGTAGATTTGTATTTTTTTCTTCCGTGCCGCATTCTGATGAAAATTGGCAATCCACGTCCAAGCGTTATGGAGCTTTGGACGAGTAACGTCAACTTCTGTTCATTTGACTTCTCAGACAAGTCGATATATCGAGGAGGTGAGACGGCGAGCAGATGAAGCCGCGGGGTGTGATCGAAAGCACGAGAAAGTTTCAACTCACTTACGTAATGGCATCAAGCATCCAGGCGGATCATATCCCATTATCGGAGCCAAACTTGGCGAAGGACGCGAAAAAGGGAATTACCAAGATAATGCGCTTTTCGGCTCCCATAGAACATTTCGCCTTTGATAATGCGAAGCAATACAAGTTTTTGCATAAGAATTTTGTATAATTTTTTTTTGTTTTTTCTAGAAATAATTGTGTGGCCTTAAATTTGCGGGAACTGTCTAAGGTAGGAGGCTCGATCGACGCGCTATTGCTTTGAAAATTTATCATGCTCTGTCGGCGGTAAACGTTTCACAGCCTGATGAGCAATAATTGTAAACCAAGACGGCTAACCCTCCTTACGGTATATCTTGGATGGATTCGAGACCGAAGAGAACGGTTGGAGATCCGCAGTGCCGACGTAGCACGGAAACATGGATCGCAGTAGTAGCAGCCGGCTTTGGTCAGGCAGCCCAGAGAGCCTGGTTCATGCTGGACTCGCTAGGTTCTACTTTTCTGTTTTATCCTCAGAACTGTGGAAAGAGGTATATTTCACACGCTTACACAAGATGTAAAATAATAAATGAATAAATATGACTTTAATACATAACAATGAAAAACAATAAAATAACTACATGATAATAATAATGATAAATAATAGGTACAATAAATACATCTATCACACTCTCGCTCGTCCTTTCTGCCTGTCATGCTTTACAATGTTATTGATTTCAATTTATTAATAAAATTATATCGTTTTTCAAAAAGTCTTGAGTAATAAATAAATATTGTTGAAAATTAAATATCTTATGTGAATCGAACGTTAGCCCGCAGCTAAGAGTTTGCGGCTTCATGTATTGCAACATGAGAGTTCTCGCGTGATGAGCGTAGGAGAATCGTCGTGCGAGAAAGAGAACGGAATGCAAATCCAGGATCGGCGTTCGGTGTGAATGGCTGATTCTGGAGAAGCACGGCCTGACCTATAACGCTGTGGCTGTCTGACAGCCCGTGCCTCGCTGTGTACGGTCTGTACGGTCTCGGAATTTCCATATAGCTTGGAATATCGATCCTTAGGTTCACGCGGTTTGAGCCAACGTCCGAGAACACCGTTCAGTCGCGCCTCGCTTTGTCCGGTTCAATGTTGTAGCTGTAGTGGTCCGATGACCTAACCTACACTAGCTTGACCATATCGTTTGGCTCCGCTAAAGCCGGCTTTTCGCCGCAACGAACGCCTGAATAATTGATACGCCGCCAAGTGCATACGTTGCGCTGTTTGGAGGTCTTGCTCTTCCATACTTTGCCGAATACAGCCAACCCCAAACTCCCCACCCGCCTACCCTTGAAGCACAAGCTCGATCGCTCGTTTCTCCGGCGATGTATTTACGAGAAGCCCGCTTCGCGAATCAGTGTTATCGGACAATCTGTATTAACCCGCGGACCTTACTTATCTGACTATGCACCGTATCCATCATCCATAATTCTCAAAGAGATTATTACGAACATTTGATTCATTTATTCTTAGACCAGATTTTACGTGGTTGGAAGTAATTTACCAAAACACAGAATCTCGGTTCGGGTCGGATAATCCCTAGTCATAGATGCATGTTTTGGCTGTTTAACTATCTCAAGTAACGGATTGATGTTTTTCGGCAGAGATCGCCAGGCTGCTGAAAATTAAAAAAACACACACACGGAAAGAGAGGGAGAGAGAAGAGAGAGAGAGAGAGAGAGAGAGAGAGAGAGAGAGAGAGAGAGAGAGAGAGAGAGAGAGAGAGAGTGAGAGAGAGAGAGAGGTAAAAAATGCACCAGTTAATCCACAGTGGTCATCGTGAAAAGTTGCTGCATGCCGTGAGCACGTTTGCGAGCAACTAACAGCCCGCGGGTTATGGGTTTTATCGCGGACCGGCGCTAATTGCTACTACAATTCATCTGGCGCCCCATATTCCACGAGATATTACACCGAAGAATATGAACCAGCGTGCCACGCGACGTCTGGGTCGCCACCCGGTCCCACCCCTTTCCACATCGGTCGTTACTAACTCGCCTAAATCAGAGTTCCACTTAATCGGGTAAAACGACTTTGAGTCTCCTGCTACTGCTTCTGCTGCTGCAACTGCTGCTGCAGCGTTAGTATAGCCTAAGCCGACCCTCCTCTGCCCCTCTTTCCAGCTGCGCCACTGCCATTGCAAACTTTCATTCTCACTCGCACGAAGCCTCTGATTCTTTTGTGATCGCCATATTTTTCTCGCTCTTTCTCCGAAGGCTGTACGCAAAATGCAATCCCGCCTCATCCGATCCGCCTCAGTCGATTAAAATATTTGCAATACTTTACGCGGGTAGGTGCATCTAGCATCAGCTACAAGATACAGTGAGCATGTACGCCAACTATTACTCATACTTGACAAAGATGTAATAACTTCTCAAGAAGTCAACGTTGATTGATGTCGTTATGTGGTAACATTTTTTATTTTTATTTTATGTTATTTTCTTTTTTTCTTTTTTTTTATGTCTGGAAAGCAAATCGACTTCACCGTAGAGACGAAAAGCAAACTAGTGTCAAGTTTTTTCTAATTAGCTCGCGGTTTATTTGCATTATTCATAAAGTGAGCCCGAAATATTAACGTCAAGTGAGTGCAGCCACGACGCGGGTTCTACAGAGTCGAAAGCGTGGGTTCGTAACGAGTTCGATGTGGATATAGTTTATTCCGTTATACCGGGCGATAGACTGGAGAGAAAAACCTTTAAGCTCAAGCAGTTTTTTCCAAGTTTGAAGCTGATACCCCCCCCCCCCCCCCCTCACCCTTAACTATTTTGTTTTCTCATTTTTTTCGCCCCGATGGTTCCCGCGTATCTGTGCACCCTATTCTGCACCCTGGCAACGATTTTCCTCTTTTCTTTGTAATTTCTCTCGTTTTCCAAAAGGTTCGACCACCATCAACGCATAGCCCCACACCGATGGCACGGCGGAAAGCGGGGCAGCCACCGGTCTTGCGTACAGATTAACCATCTTAATCACCGCTGAGCAAAACTGCAAATTGCTCTGCCGGGCGAGATGAAAATGGCGAGCGGCGCCCGGTCGCTTGCCAGGCAGTTGCGTTCTCTGATCTGATATATATATATATAGACATGTGCATAGCAACGTGTGCTATACGGTGCGGTGCTCGCGATTTTGAAAGCTATCCAATGAGCAGTTGCGATGGGAAAACCGCGTCTCGAGGGCAACTTGATTGTGGATAACTGGGCCCCAGAATCAACGGTAGAAAAAAGAACGCAAAGATTCAGTCAGATAGCTGGAAAAAGGAATATCGGTAAAAATGAGTAAAAGTGAAGAATATTGAGCGGCCAGGTGGCAACCACCAGGCGATATATATATGCACCAGTATCATCCTTTCCCCTCATCCTTTTCCATGGTATTTACACCTGGTTACGGACCTTGCACGCGCCAAATCTCACCATCGTCCCGAAACACGTTAACAAAAGGATTAAAAAATATTTTTCATGTCAAAGAACTTTGTAACAACTGAGTAGGCTGAGACGAACTATTTTTGGTACTTTTTTCGTTGCCTCTGTGATCGATCAATAGTGTGCATACGTCACGTTTGACCTCTAGCTGTGTTTGTTCGATTGCAGAGAAATATTTTACAAAAGTAATTCAGAAAATGTTGATGTTTGTTATGTCGTCGACAAATCATGGCATTTCAACATTTTATTTATCATCATCATTATCATAGAAAGTAAATCGTAGTACAAATGGGAACGAAATAGAAAATGATGAAACAATAATCATGAATCAAATGGAAATAATGAACGAATAATAAAATGATAACGGAATAATAATAACTGAGAAAAAGATTGTCAACTTTTCTTAATTTTCCGATCGAAACATTGATCTAAAATGTATATTCTATCACGAAATCGTAGTAGAAAATGTGACGCTCGGATTCTACTACGATTCAATATCTTTCCGGATTTTTCGATATTTTATTATTGAAAAGTGATTATTGAAACGTTAAATGCTCCCGATTAAAAATATGGAGGCGAAATATTTTGTCATTTTGCCACACAGCCGTGACTGTAAATCCACGAGAAGAGATTTACGCAACTGTGGTTAATTTACGCTGCAAGGCTAATTTACGAGAAACGCATACTTTGGTGGTGCCTGGAAATGTGGAACCGTGAAAATCTCTATCCGACGGTCGTTCGTGGGTAACCACGGTCGCTCGTGCCACGACCAGTGCAGGGTTTGGACGAATTGAGACTATTTTGGCGGCCGTCGGTAGACGAGGGTACCGGCGAAAACTCCAACGGGGCCCGAGTAAGCGAGAGGGGGATAAAGCGATTTTAATTTTCGACTGTACCACCGTTTCTCCCGACTACAACCGGGAGTAACAAAATCCACAAAACAACGAGTTTTTCAAAATATACATACAGTTAGATAAAACGCGTTTAAAGCTCCAAAAGCATCAACGTTAAGCCCGTTTGCAAGCCGCACCGACAACATTACACCAGTCGTTATATCCATCCTGTTACATTTATGCACACGCGAAAACACGGTTATAATTTATGAGACCGTCCCTGACTGTACACGAGGGATATAAGAAGAGAAAATAACCGTATCATCGTTTTCACGTACTGCGCCAACACCTCGTGGAATAATAACTTCCTGGAAAAATTACGGATAGTGCCGCCAAGAAAAACCAAGTGAAAAAAACACAACATATATAGTATATGAAGAATATAGATGTTTTCATGTATAGAATCAGCCATATGGAGTCTACATACAGATTGCATAAAATCCATAGATAATTCATTTATATCCCTAATGCCGCGTCCGTATACAATTAATATATAATCAATGATTCATATATACATTATGATTATATGATGATTGTGTATATACTACAAATGAATATTATTATAGATATTACAATTATATTATAAATTGTACTCAGACGGCTTTGGGGTTACGTATTTTATATCTGGTGTATCAACGACGAATGTTATATTATATGATTATTTATTATTTACGCAATTTTTTTTTCCACTCGGGAATGTAGCGAAGACCCTACGAACACGGAATAGTACGAAACTCGCCCGATGATTGACGCAATTTTTCTGCGTCAAGCTATAACGCCAGTCGAAAGTGAGACAGGGAACCGATATTAACGAAATTCAATCACAAATGCCGGAATCGGATTCGGCCTTTTTGTCTGGAGATGACGAACGAACGGATGACGAGACTGAAAAGAAATTGAGGATATTGCGATAATCAACGGAGAACAGTCGCCCGGATGGATTTCTGGACGTAACGAGGTCGTCTACTACTGGCAATGGCGAAACCGCGTTTGCGAATTAGCCGTGCTTTCAATCGCTATTCCAAAACGAGTGACTGAGTTAATCTCCTTTTCCCTTGTTAGGAGAAATTTCTGGGATGACTGCCGCGATGCTCCAATGGTCTGACTGTGACGGATTTTCAGGAGAAGTCAGGACGAGTTCTCGGCCGAAGGGTCGCTCGCTTCCGTCACCGGTTGCTCGCAGCGTCCGCGTACTCTCCCCTCATCGCGCCTGCGGTAATTAAAGTGGTAATACATAAATTAACCAGCCTCAAGATATAAGATTCATTTTCGTTCTTGTGTCGGTCGTACCGGAACAGCAATATATAAAACGTATATAAATGGAGTCAGCAGAAATATAAGCGAGTGTCTACATTTTTTGCGCCTTCATTACGGAAAATTAAATGAAATGAACGAGTTATTACGTTTGGCATGGGAGTTGGCCCTCACTCGAACCCAGCTGCGTAGTTTCTGTTTTTTTTTAATTTTTTAAATAATATATCTTTTACGATTTTTTTAAAGCTTTTTCCATGCTCGGGCTGCTCTTAATTATTCCGGTAAAACGATGTCCTCCAGAGGACAATTTAGTCTCAGCTCGGTAGACTGCACTCTTTTTTTCTCCTTGGTAATTTTTTTACTTTTTTCCCCGCCTAACCCATTATGTGAGTCGGAGGATGCAGCTACGGTAAAAGCGCCGCAAGAAAAACGAGTGAACGAACGAAAAGAGGGGGTACCTGTTGTACCGTGGAGCATGCTCACCCTATTTCAGCTCGTACAGTAATACCTATATCGCATGTACGTACAAGATTTCTGTGCGATGGGGCGTTTTCATGAGAGCCACGTATATTATAGGCAGTACCTACCGCGGAGTATACATATATATTTAAGAGCCAGCGAAGCGAAGTATTTCCACGAGCAACTCCAACCAAACTTTCGTTCTTGTTCGAAGTGTGCTGTGGGTATAGCTCCAGATGAATTATTATAATTGAAGCGCCGAGGGTTGGATAGATAGTCGATGAATGCGTGGAGATTTATGAGATCGAGTCTCTCATCTCAGTGAGCCGACGACGGCCCGGTATCTCACGTTTATGAGGTAACTACGCGGGACTCTCGTGGCAAACAATCCATCATACAAATATGTCACAACGAGAGACGGAAGGAGATTAAATGTTATTAAAATTCACTGCAATCTCTTTATTAGTTTGATGTCTTTCCTGTTCGTGATTTGTCATCGAGGTTGACTTCTGGAATTTGCAAATCGAGTCAAAGAAGTTTCGGATTCCCATAGACAAAGCTCTATTTACTAGTGGGCAAATTTTTTGTGCTGATAATAATCATCGGATTATATGAAACAGAAAATTGAGTTTCGCAGCGACTCATCGCCACATTTCTTTGTATTATTGAAATAAAATTGATAAAGCAATGTGCAAGGAATTTATCGACATTATTATTTATCTTCCGTTATTTTCGAATGAATTTTGTCATTTCTGCAAGCTCATCGCTACTCGCTACCAACATCGTTCGGCCGCAAGAATATGCGAGACATAATCAGCGGAAGCCCGGAGGCTTGCATCGTGGAGCATACACACGAGATCCTTTTCGATGTATGTGAGATTACACGTATGGTGCCCAGCGGCACCACGGATAGTGTCGCAGGGTGAAAGTAATTTCGGAACTATCACCCGACCGGCCTTCCTCGTCGTATTCGGAATTCCTATTCGGAAAATTAGTTGGTAAATTAGTTTGCCCTGCGAAGCAGCCCACCGTTCGGGTCCGTGAGCGGCCACCGCCAACTTCGAGAATTGGCTGCGGGTGCACACCTATCTATATGTGTATGCTTTGACGTTGGACGATCGCACGCGCCGCGCCTGCTTTCCGCAGCGAAGCCGCCCGAGTGGGTGATTCCGGCTGCCCGCGCGAGTAGCTTATACTATTTTTTCCCCACATTTCGACGATAGGCCACTGGTCCCTTATTCACGAAAAACCAGACTTGTGATTTTCTACCGACAAGAAGGCTCGCCCTGAAATGTCATAACGCGGATGCCTCATTGGAATTCGGCATGTTGAAGATTCGTTTTTTTCCATTTCTACAAGTAGTTGGGCCTCAAAAATCTGACGATCATATTTCATTTCTAATGCTTAGACTCGAAAAAGGTGGCCGATTTCTTATCGGGGGGGGGGGGAGAAAAAAGAGTTAATCACGTAGTTCTTGAAACTGCCGGAAAAGTTAAATGCAAACGAAACAAAAACAACGAAAGACTCGATACATAATAAAAAATTACGAAACGTTGTTCTCAGAGTACTCGAAGCTTCTAGTAATTTGTACTTTGTCAACGTGTGTGCAAATAAAATTAATCAGCGTCGAGATACTATCGCGTATCTACATTTAATTTTTCGGATTTCGGCAAATTTCTATGAGCTGACAGGAAGAAAACGTTCTTCGTATGTCTTCAATCCATTAGCAGAGAAAAATAAAGAATGATGAGAAAAAAAACAAGAATAACGAGACTGGCAAAAGAGATTCTTAACCAAGACTATTTCTGTTTCAGCCTAGACGCCGAGAAGTTCGAGCTCATCAACGTAAGTAGCCCCATTTTACCAGCAACTTTATATATCCTTGTGAAACCCGCTCTCAATCCTCCGCATCTCATTTCTCCAAAGCCGACATAAAAATAGAAAGAAAAAACAGAAGTTTTTAGATTTACATGAGAATAATTCGAGTTTTCGTCGAGAGGCAGTGTGATTCAACTTGACGAGGGTGACGAGAAATCCGCCTCGTGTAACGTGCAAGAAAAGCGTTGAGCTCGTTAAGACCGGACGTAATTTTCAGCGAGTTTCGGAGTGGCCATCTCACGCCGGAACCACATGGAATCGTCTCGGGAATCGGTGAACAGAACCGCAGAGAAATAAACAATGCAAAATACAATTGAGCACGCAGCAGACACAGCGTGTTGGGCGAGGTGCTTCGTATGAAACGGGACTAACAGTTCCATCTTTCGCGGTAGCTCAGTTTTACTCACCCCCATTGGAACGCTTTTGATCCCTTATCAACACGCCATCGTACCCAAAGTAATGCACGCCACACATCACGTACAACGGTATTCGGCGAATAACCGGTAATTACCAACCGCGTTTCAATCAGAATACACTCCGGACCCAGGGCCATCATTAACTTCGCATAATGGCTCACCCATACGACTATGCAAGAATCAAAGAAACTAGAAACGTTGGGAGATCAAGTCCGAGGCCAGTTGGCATCCTCGTGAGGAGCTCGGTAAAGCTAAATCTCAGTCGTATGAATTCAGTATGCTGGTGCGATTCAATGGGCCGTTTGTTAGGTAACGCCAACAAGTACGAAAACATCATGAAATCGGTTCGAGTCACGAAAACCCTCGGCGGTACTTCATTATGCAGTAGGTGCACTCTGGCCTCGATCCATGTGGTGGGTAGGGGGGCGCGGGGGGAGGGGGGGGGGGGCAACAGTGGTGCAACAAACGAACGTGTTCGTGACCAAGCGTAGCGTCAGAGGAATAAAGACGGGGAAGTGGGAGAGAATTATCTCTGGAAACGAACCGATCTTTTTCCAGTCGTGCTAGAGTAGCACAATCACAAAACGAATCAAGGGAAACGAGCTTGCCGTATATCGATTTCACGTTTTTTTATCATCCTCTGTTTTTTTTTGCTTTCAACTAGTCATCCGGTGGCCAAACGTCTCCCGACAGTTTCCCCTGTACATAATCGTTTATAGTGGCCAGAAAAAGACTTGCATCTACACAATTCCCTTCCTTGTTCAATAGCAAAGAGGATGTTGTATATAACAGTTCATTTCTAATAATAAAAACTGAAATATTTATAAAAAGAAATTATAGTGCTTGGTTTAGAAGAATAGAAAGAACATAGGACATCCCCCTCCCAAGGATCTGTTAAAGTTCAAACTCCATCTTTTGTTGCGGAACATATAAATTCAACAAAACCATCCATCTGCCTACAATAATAATGCAACGCGTAATTGGACCAGATAGCTTCGTGCATTAGAGCCGAATAGAAGCGACATTTTTCACGAAAAACGTGAGTCACATTATCGAAATTTTGTCCTCGATCTACTTACGGTTTTAAGCATCTACCAGGTCGATCTATAAATATGCAATTTCGTGACGAATTATTTGAATCACAGGTACGTAAAATAAATTCATACAGTCGAGATTTCATCATCGAAATGAAATTCCCGGCCGACATTATCAGAATAAGCTTTTGAAGGTATTGCAAGCGGAACACCAGCTGAAAATTTTCACACCCCACTCGCTAAAATTCCTGAATAAAAAGGAATTCCCGATCACGAAAACATTCGTGATAGAAAGCTTTTGTAGGAACATGACAATCGTACTAAAACCCTCGCCGAGTATCTAAGCCTTTTAGGTATGGCTTTTCAGCAAGTCCATATAATGCGCGAAATACCACACAAGTGAGAAAAGAAAAGACATATTTCGAAAGCCATTGAACTTTGAGGCGTGGTAATTATGGAAGCTCATGAAAGCGTCGACTTAAGGTGACTCGTTTATTTTTATTTTTTTTTAACGCCCTAATTTTTTCCGTTGTGTCTACTCCTCGGGCGAATGATGTTGGCGGGACAGTGTCTCCTGCCGTAATTATTTTTGCCTTTAACCCGCCGGTCGCAATCTCGCAAGCGGGACGGTGTTGCGCCTTGACTGCCGTGAGCGGCAACTCATTAAACTAGCTGGAAGTCGAAGTGAAAACGACGGTCGTTATTGCGGACGAGAACGACCTTTTCTCACGCGAAGAAGAGACCGAGAGTGCCATCGTTCCCCGAGGACTGTGCAGTGGTTATGCACAACTTACGGAGTAGCTTGCAAAAGATGTGAGACGAGTGCCAAAGCTCCAGTGAGTATAGGTTCTGTTCTGTTCTAGGGTGTCCCACTGTCGCGCAGCGAGGCTGGTCATTCTTGTACAAACTTTGGTCGAAAAATTCTTATCCAAAGGTGTGCCCAGCTGTTCGGGTTCATCGTGCGGGACCAAAAGGAAATAAAAATATCCTACAGCTTTAGTAAAGCAGCGGAGATGGAACTCGCGGACGTATCGAAGAAGAGACGGCGCTGTTTGAAAAGCCTCTCTGGGGAATTTATCGTACTCGTTCGAGCGTCACGTGGACAGTAAACTTGTCGGCGTAGTTCCGTCTTAAGCGGCGATTTCGTTGTTGGGTGACAAAAGCTTACGAGCCGGCAATGAGGGGACAAAAAACGTACATGTGCTCCAAGGTGTATCGCGAAAACACTGTCGCGCGTAGTCTGCACATAGGAGTAGTATGATCATAGCTCATGGTGCTTTGTCTCACTGGGGTTTCCAACACCCGTCAGAGTTTTTCTTTGCACGCCCCAGCAACCTTTTTCAAAAGTTATCTCGAGTACCTCATCAGATACTCGAGATTAATATTCAATTTGCCGAAATTCTATAACGAAACTTTTCATTGACTATCTAATTTCATTTTTATTTATTTATTTTATTTCGTAATAAAGAGAGAACTGTCGCGTATGCTGTGTTCAGGCTTCCTTCACGAAAAACCAAAAATGTTGCGAGAACCTTTACGAGGCGTAGGGCAAATCTGATCAGTTCTATATCAACGAGATTTGACGCCCCAGGGTCATTTATGAATGCAACTTCTGCAACACTCGCATTTTCGAGGGTGTCTTTGGAAGCTCCGATCTAGGGTAGCAAGGTTTCTGATTCATCACACACAAGCACCTGCGCCATCATCATGAACGCGACGAGGTCAAACTGAATCTCTCACAACGATCAGCATTGACGGACCGGTCTATCCTCCAACGACCTAAACAACGGTCCCTCCTACCGAGTCCAATTTTCAATTGAGATTCAATTCACTCCTCAACCTTCGTGGCTTCAATATCCGCTACGAAACTTTCCGGTCTACGTGATCAACGACGAAGCACGCAATTTGTATACGTTTCAACACGCAACCATCAAACACTTCGTGTGGAAATGCTCGCGGACTACCGTTGTGGAATGGTAATACAATTTAAAATGAGACACGTGCGGGATCGTATTATCTATACGTCTGGGTTTGTGAGAACACCGAAATGTACTCGAGCAACGTTTAGCGGGATATGTAACTGGAACGAATTTAAACGGTGTTGTTAGTTTGTTGGGGCTGTGCATTAACAAAGTCCCTGGTTTGCTCGAATCCAACGATTCTCTTGTTTAGCGCTCCCGCTTTACCTCCTTAGTCTCAACCCTGCATTCCCTCGCCTGTCGTAAATCCAACTCGCCTGCAGCACCTTCTCTATCGTTCCCCTTTTCTCCTTTCCCACGTGCAACTAGCCTCCTCCCGTCTTCATACCGTGAGTTTTACGACTAGGCACCCATGTTCGCTATCTCACTTGTGCTCCCTAACGTAAACTCCCATGCTTCTTCACCCCTTCGGTAACGCTCTTAATGAAGCACCGATCTCCTGCATTCTATACTGTACATGTACCTGCACTGGATGTACGCTCCCTCGCGCCTTTCAAGTCGAGCGTGATTAATGTATGGTCGTCGGCCGAACCTGCTAAAACGCAATTTTCTTCAAATACAACCGAACACACATCATCACAAACGTCAGCATAACGGAATAGCGATACACGAAACGACGATGAAAATAATAAAAACAAATTCTACAATTTAACGCAAAGGCCTCACACTCCACGTACGAAACTATACCCTCATTGCTGGGTTTTGCAAATCCTAAGAAAGATTTATCTGAGCTATTCGTGAGGCATTCTGGGGTTTTGGAAATCCATGGATTCTAACTGAATTCAATTAGAATGACTGTATAGTCGAAGCTCCTCCATTGCGTAGTCGCCTCGTAGTTTCGAAGATATATATTTTAATGATGGATGGAGGTTGAGGTTTTTTAGAAAATAAAAACACTCGCGTTGGAGCCACAGCATTTTTTATGTTCATTGGCTCTTGTGGGAGAAGCCTTGCGGCATAAAAACCCACGAAGAAAATGTAGATTATGTACTCGTGTGTACAAGACTGGATAAAGCCCGTTTGGCCCTGCCCTTGCGATCTCGCGCGTTTATTCGTAATGAATTTGATTCGTGTGTGAGACTGTTGAGTCGTATGTAAGACTCCAGTGAG
This sequence comes from Sussaba pulchella, assembly GCA_963971145.1. Lineage (NCBI taxonomy): Eukaryota > Metazoa > Arthropoda > Insecta > Hymenoptera > Ichneumonidae > Sussaba > Sussaba pulchella. Next base: position 165,646 of record OZ020164.1, read on the forward strand.
TCTCCTCGGAAAGAGCACAGGGCTCTTTCTCTATCGTGTCTGAAACACCGTAGAGTTGTATGATAAACTCCAGGAGTCTTCTGGGAAAAGGTACAGGGCCCTTTCGCCAGCGGATGTAAGAAACTCCGTAGAGTTGTATGAGAGACTCCAAGAGTCTTCTGGAAAAGGGTACAGAGCCCTTTCGCCAGCGTATGTAAAAAACTCCGTAGAGTTGTATGATATACTCCAGGGGTCTTCTGGGAAAGGGTACAGAGCCCTTTCGCCAGCGTATGTATATAGCACGCTCGCATCTTTGTCCACACGAGATTTGGTATCTCGGGTGACGCAAGTTGGTCGAGCGCGGCTAGCTCAGAGATCGCAATGGCCCGGGCGCAAACTACGCTCAGTCCCTGAACAATGACATTAAAGAACTATTTTTCATCAGTAGAATACTACTAAAAGGTATTCCGTAAGTACAAACTATTATATGAATTCTGACAAAGATGGCGTAACGATGCAGAAGCTCGGAGACAATTAGGTCCAAGTATTTCAGTCGAAAGTCTCTTCAGGGCCTTCTATTGCTAAATTAACAATGCTTCGTCCGAGAAGGGCTGGGGCGGCGGGAGGGGGGGGGGAGTGTAAGGAATATTAGCTCCACAGGATGAGCCGCATCAATAACGAGGATTCGCGTCTTCTTATCTCACCCCTTCAGGCACGAGGTGCATCAAACCCTCCCCCGAGCCAGATTGTCTCGGAGTCTCTGGGCTCGACAACAACGCCATCTCGTTCACCCTTGCATATTATCATACGTCCTGCACGCACAGGTGTGATCGCGTTAGTATGTAACGCCGCGGGCGAATGACGATTTGCGGTATACGCGAAAGGGATGCGCCCATCTCGAGCTTTCTCCACTACTGCTAACATAGCTCATCCAAGAAAAGCTTACCCACACACATTTCCAACTATTCCCGAGCATATATAACGGCTCTCATATATGTCGCACACAGTGTCTGCCGACCCTCGAAGCCACGTACGTGGAGGGAATGTAGATACGCGCAACCCGCTTCCCAAACCCCTCAAAAATTTCTCCTTGCGGCCCCGGGTTTTCACAGCTTCGCACAATTAACCAGCCCTCGACTCGGCTCCCAAAGCTTTCCGGAACTCGTTAATTCTACGAACATCCACCGTTCTTGCGTACACGCGTTACGCCTCTCGCAATTACTTTATCTTCACAAGACTATGTAAAACTCTCGCGCGCCATCTTCTTTGCTTGTGGCAGGATTGAAACGGCTCTGCAAATTACAATGTGACGTTACAGGCACAATTATACCGAAAAAATGTCTACGTGGGTCCTCTGACACATCGTCCTCTGAGTGGGGCATGCCTACATACTCACCCGAACATCATTAGCTCAGCTTGACCAAGTAAAAAAATATATAGAGTAGTATAGAGAGTCAAGACAATATCTCAGAGAAATAATATAACATATAAATGGAACTGTGACGTTGCTGTTGGTTTTGCGTTAAGAGCGAATACTCGACAAGCTATTATACAGGTAAAACTTGAAAAGAGTGACCGCGAAACGTCGAGGACCTCGCCACGGTCGTCGTGCAACCGCATCGTCACCATGATAATTCTCGGCATAACCAACACAGCGCGCGCGTGTGTGTGTGTATGTGTGTGTGAAATTCGCATGCTATCATTGCTTGTATAGTGTAGCCCACAGCCCACATCGGTGTATAGGCATGAGTTTTCGACGTCACAATCGCGCATTTACTTTGCCCCGAGCTCTACCGATATTCGACGGTTTGTTGTCTGGAACTGAAAGAGGGCGAGCGATCGGAGACGAGCATCGTCGAAGACCGAACAATGCGTGTATGAATGTATATGTATGGCCGTGGGCTTTCTGCGGTCGTATAGGTCCCCGAGGAACAATAAACGTCGATAACGCGTTTATCGCAAGGGCGTGGGACTTGACGTAGAGCTATACTACTGTAAGAGCCATGGCGTCGCTTTCTCGTGCATAAATGTCGAAATAAGCTAGTGATTAAAAAGTTTCTCATTTATCTTGTTTCCCTTATCGATCCAAGTCTTTCCTCATTATTCGATACCCTTTCTCATTAATTGTTTGTGTTCATTTTCATTTATATGTTGATTGTTACTTTCATACTTACTTTCGTCTATTGTATGTTTATTCCAGAACGACATTGCAATAGCCACGGCAACCCACAATTTTGCCTAAAAGTTTTTACTGAGGCGTAATAAACAAAGCAACGGCCACCCCCCTCTTACTCTCTCTCTCTCTCTCTCTTTTTTTTATTTCTCCTTCTCTCTCTGTCTTTCTCTCTCTCTGTATCTATTCGCCTCTTCCTATTCCGACTAGGGGTTTACAGTCATTTTTTTCGTGCTTTCTCCATTTTACGCTCCACGTTAATATTTCTCGCGTTCGAAACCTCCGAAGATCGAGGTAAAAATCAGCCGCATGAACAAGCCGGGATGATGGAGAAAGAGCGAGTATAACAATCGTCAATGTTACGAGGACACGGTGGGGTTGATGCTTTTTACCTCACAGAGTGTGCGTTTACACACGAGCCCTTCACGTCGTCGATCGGTGTAGTTTTTTCCGACGATTCTTGAATAACTGAGCACGGGCAGAGAGAGAGTGGAGGAGAGTGCACCATACGCCAAAGTGGATTAGTTTCGTAGGACACTGAGAGCGTACCTTTCGAAATTAATTGGACTGCCATCCACAGTACCTGCCATCTACACAGAAACACACACACACACACACACATACACATCATATATATAAAATACACGCACACGAATCCACGTTACAGCCCATGGATAACGGGAGATGGTCAGCTATAGAAGAGTTACGACGATCCAGTCGTTATGATAACTACTTTTCGATCCACATTTACATCCATGATGAACCAAATATGCAGCGCAAAATTATTTTTCTACATAAATTAACATTCAGTTCGTTTTTTTGGGTTAAATGGAAAGAAACTAGTGATACGCAACAAAGAATATATATTCAACGCACGACTCGGGGTCAAAAGAAGTTCGGTTATTCGGTTTTTTGTTACTTACTAAAATGTTTGTTGTATGAATAAAAAAGCTGATTCTAGGAATGACGATTTACGATGGTAAATTCGGTGACCGTAGTTAGCGTGGAATTCGAGAAATCGCATGAAAAGACTAAATGAACGAGTTATGTAGCAATAAACCCGCCGTTCGTAGAGATACAGAACATGCCCGAGCTTTCGAAGCTCACTCGTACTGCGAACGCCGTTCGGAGGCCGCACCGGGGTGACGGGAGGGTCACGATTTATTCAAAAATTTCCTTCCCCCATGGCCACAATACCATGCGCTTTACTCTATCTCTCTTGTTCTTTCGGTTTATGCAGGCGCGAATAATTGTCGACCGACTGGGCCGAGTAAATGAATCTAATTGCATCTGAAATTTAAATGCCGAGCTCCTACGAGAGGCGGAAAATTTACATTCAATGCGAACATTCGACCAACCGTTTGCCGTGACGTAGGGATTGATGTTGTATTTTTCAGGGAACAATATATGTATATAAATCAGACCGTACAAGCATCTGGCACCGATTTTATTTTTTTTATTTTTTAACGTTACAGCTCTATGTCAATTGAGAATATTATAATGTTTACAATTATGTCGGACGTAATTTGTGCTCGAAAATGCTCGTGAAAGCATTTGGTGCGTTTACCGACGTTGTTATATGTGCTTGGTAGAAAATGTAATAAGGTATAAACACCCGTGACAATGTTTAGTATGTCTTTTTCGTAGCTATACGCGTTGCGACGCTACGTTCACAGAGGGACGCCAAAATTAGTAGGGTTACAAGTACGCAACAAATGAGGCGTCTCGTGTTGGACGGACCGTGGTTCGGGTCTCATCCTGATAAGCCCGCGCAACCAAGTTACGCCATATATTGTGATTAACCGACGAGTAGGTGGCACAGTGACCACCGGTCCCTGCCATACCGAGCAGTGATAAACGCCGTAGGGTCGTCTGACGCCGGAGGCCGAATCCAGGTCCGACGTGAATTGCCGGGCGCGAGGGAGTTATGTCGCTTCCTATTCCCTAACGTTCAAGCTGCTTGCGTTAACGTCGCTAGTACGGCGAGAAAAACGAGGACGTCAAATGGAACAGAATCTAACGAGAATAAATAGCCTCATGTAATGAACAAATTCACTGCAGGGCGGAATACCGTTAAACACGGAGAAAAATTTGGCGAGGAAGGATTGGAAGTAGGGCGTGGTGGGTTTTGCACAACACGAAATAACCAACGGTGGAATATGCCATAATTCGTGGTGTATTATGACGAGGATAATATTAGATCATTCACGTTCACCCCAAGGCTCATAACGAGCTTTCTTCTCTTTCTGACAACTATCTTTAGGCAATTTATGTACAGTTAATCGGACGGAATTTCATATTCGTCGTTAATATCCTATACATTTATCGGACTTTTTCCAAATACGTTCAAATTATAATTTTTGCAAAAAAAACAAAATGCCCCTAATATAAGAAAACCTAAAGAATATTTTTAAGTATCGTACATCTGATACAATGAAAACTGGGAAGATTATACCATATCTTTGGTTAATTACGATGGCTCTGGTTAATTACCTTTTTTTCAATTTCAAATTGTTTTCATTTCACATTACTTTACCAACCACCGCATTCCTCTCGATCTTCCTTGTCTTGCCATCTCGGCCTTGCCTCGAATAAAAAACGTCATTCCAGCTCATTGCTAGCCCCCGTCTCTCCCCCGTCACCGTGGTTCATCAGTCTTCTCCATTTCGCTTCAACCTCGCGAAAATAGCTATCGCGTTTTTTCAGCTCCGCCCGGCGCGCGGGTTTTCACGGGTTATCTTGATGTTCTTCCTTCGTCTGAAGAGCCCACCCTTTTTGCCTCCATTAAGGCGCTATCGGACTGTACGAGGTTCTCGCCAACTTCTTCCAAACGTAGCTTCTGTGCGTTTTCTCGCTTATCCGATTCGGGGGGGGGGGGGGGGGGGGGCATACCATCGCAACCGGAGGGTGCAAAATCGTTACGAGATTTTAAATGACTTAGGCAACGATCGCTGGTCAGAAATCGGTGCCATCATGCTACTGCCTTACGATAGGGCTCGTTCGCAATCTCCTCGGAAGATTAATCCGGGACAACGAAACCAGTGTGGACTGCATACGCGCGGTGTATTCTTTATGTACGTTTCAGCAGGTTAAGCTGGGCTAAAAACGGTGACAACGACAATGAGGAACCAGCTTGGAGTACAAGAATAAACTTTTCCCCAAAAAAAAATTTCTTTACCGCGTGTTAGTATTTTTTCTTATTTTTTTGTTATCCCAGTGAGCTTGACTCTCTCAGTTCGAGTTCTTTTGTTTTACTCTGCACAAGAGTTTTCGCGCTCGTTATGCGCCGTGCGTAATCGGGGTTTTCTTCCGCAGGCGCTGCTGGAGGCCGAGCTTTGAATATTACCACGGCGAAATATGCGTACGTGCGGATAACGCGAATACAACAGTTTCGTGACGGCCGGGAACGGTCACGCTTGCTACAAGTTTCGAGCTCGTGTTTCTATATCGAATTGTCTTGTTTGGGGAGAGAGTAAGATATTAGCGGTCCTCAACGCCTACGATATCGAGGTTTAAGACTACCAATTTCGGGATCGTGTTTAATGATCGTTCATTCAACATGGGGTTAATTGCACTTCCTTGTTATTTACGTAGATAATACAGGACGATATTAGAATGGAATGATTAATTCTGAATTGAATTGTTTGTCGTTGGATTTCATTGATTCTTTATTCCTCATAAGAGTTATTCTTTTTGTAGGATCAATACCAACCGAAGACAAAAATTTCGTGCCAACACTCATCATTTGCATGGCGTTTTTACATCCACTCGATTCTCCATTCTCAATCGAGTTTCCTTTAACTCAACTTGGCATATCCGTTTTGTTCCGCAAAATTTTATCATTCAAACCAAGAGGGGAAAGGTGAAATACACAAATTTGATTGAGCGAAAACGTCCAGCGTGACGAATTTTCTTTTCACAACCGTGTACGACCGTTCACACACATATACATGCATGAATACATACAAACATGCATCCCTCTCACTGACGTGTCAACAATAATTGCATTGTGTGTCGGAACCCATTTTTCTTCGTTCGACGTTGCAACATCTGGATGCATTCGCATCTCCCGCGTTCCTGAACGGTTTCCGGAAAAAACGGCTCACTCGCGCCTAGGGATGCCAGAATATTCGAACGGGGTTGGTGCCGGGAGCAGCCGCCTCGGCTCATGCTCGCGCTTACGCTCTCATGCTGATCCAGCGGTCCTGGAAAAAAAAATTTAAAAAACCGCTCGATTGATTTCCTCTCTTATTTTATCCAGCAGTCCGTCGTTGTGGGTGACGTTATTCGTGGACGCGTGCAGAAGCGGCCGGGGTGCTAGCAGCGAGTGCCGCAGAGTTGATGCAATAGAATCGCGAATACGGGGAAAACATTCATCGATTTATTCATTGCGAAAATCGAGCCTAACGGCTCACAAAATGCCTTTAAGCATCGAAACCCAGTTTTAGTCTCTCCGAGCGACATAATCGACAGGACGTCTGTCAATTCGAAACATTCGTACCAGCGGCTATGGATATATGTGCTTTAAAGCTGCGCGATATTCGATGACTCGTGAGAAACTTATATCCTGATCCTCGTTATCTTCGAAAACGGCAAATAAAAAAAACAAATTTGTAGTTTGTATTAAATACTGCGATATAAGGTCGATCGGCTTATGTACGGGTTTTAAAAAAATGTTCACTTTTCATTTGCAAAAACGAAAAACCTAAAGATTCTCGTGTACCGTTTAAAAATTAAATCGATATTCTCCGTGTTGCCTTGAAAAGCTTTTTTTTTCCATTTTTTTATCATCGCAGATTAAATCGTAGATGAAAAATCTACCGTAAGAACTTTAACGATAAAACGTTAGAAAAAAAGATGGGGACGCGTAAAAAATGACGAAGATTAAACGGCGCGCAGGGCACGAAGGAACGATTTCAATTATCGGCTGAGAGCCGTATTAGGTGAATATTATCGAGACGTCCGCGCCACTTCGCTTCGCCTTGTGGCACTCCGGCGTTGGCCAAGTGAAATCATTTGTTTTCACAGCAGCTGGAGTTAATGCCGCTCGTTTCTCTCGCTCATTGATCGCTTGCGGAGGTCGGAAAGAAGAGCAAGGGGGCTGTGAGGAGTTCCCGGGTCGGTGTAGGTTAAAGGAAAACATTTGTCCCGCATTGTTTTTTAAAGATTATTAAACGCTTCGAAGGTTCACAATGGTTACACAACGTGCACCGAGCAATTAAGGGGGTTACCTTGTGTCACGACCTTGCAATGACTTTTTTTACTAAAATCTTACAATTGTTTTACTCACGACATCGTTATGAATAATCTACTGCCTTACTGCAACCCGCCTCTTCGATTGTCGGTTTTTTTTTCAATTTTTGGTTAAACTTCATTCATAATTATAACATATTTATGATGGACGAAAGTTAATGATAATAATAATATAATGTAATATGTATACATAACGTTGATAAATAAATGTGTGAGGATTGTACAATATCACTTAACCCGTCATATTGTACTCATAACTTGTAACCCGAGATCTAACACTCGACTGAATAATTTAAAAAAATTTTACGACACTGTTGGATCGATAAGTACATTTGTCGTCGCACAGTTTCGTTTCGGCGCAAAACAGTGGTTGAACATGTAAAACACGAGGAATCACAGGGTGGTCAAGGATCTCGGAATTCAACGGTATTTCCCTAAAGCACATCCACGTGCCGTACGCTTGTTTGTCAAGTCTGCGTTATTTCCCGTTTCTCATGGGCCCAACACGGTATTCACAAGAGCCTTTCGTATGCGCACGAGTGAAACTTTACACGAGTATCATTTCTCGTATCATCAACACATTCTTTACGACCTCCCGCTTCTTCGTTCCTACATTTTTATTTATTTTTTTATTTTTTTTATTTTTTCATAACTCCGGTATATTTGACTCTTCGAGCATCCTGCCAAACACGGCGGGAACCCTGTTTGGTTCTGCATGTTGAAAACATACCCACTCGAATTTCATCGATTTTTTCCCTTTCTGCCCCACTTCCGGCACAGTCATGAGAATTAGAAAGATGTATAAGTTCAAAGGTAAAAATATATAGAGTATGTAAAGAATATATATAGTTTTTAATGTATGGAATTCGACATGTATCTATACAGACTGTCCCCAATCGATAGACAATTCATATACATTATATATATATGAATTATTAATAAAAATATACATATAATTCGTATGTAGACGGCATTGGAGATGTGTATTATAATATTAATTGTGTATCGACGATGAATATTAAATATCATCCAGTTCGCTGTTTATGAATTCTTTATACAATAAGCGATTGTATACGGTCTATACGCAGGCTATCGATGTCCGACTTAATATATAAACCTATATACATTATTTGTCTACTCTCTGTATTATTTATTTTCACTTGGAAGTGGAGTGTTTGTACTCGTAAAATCCGATGGTGGTGGTAATTTTTATCGCGTACTCTTTTTATCTGTATAACTGGTACGTAACCCTCTGGCTGCGTGCGTACCAACCACAGCCGAATGCAATTCCCATGGATAATGGGCATTAGATACGGTTCGCGGGGTGATTATACCCCGCCGCGAGAACCCGCGGCCATAGCCGCATTACTTTCACCCGTTTCGGCCCCGAGTTTTTTTTTCTTGTCGGTTTCAACTACACGCTACCTATTTTTTTATTTTTATTTTATATTGTTGTGGTTTTTGTTGGCTACGATCTGACCGAGAAAATACCACTAGTGGCACTATGGTGAACCACTCGCGGGACCGCACGAGGTAGTCACTATTTCTCCCGTCTCTCTATCTGCGTGTACCTTTCGAGCCCACCCGGGAAATTCCGCTCGAAATTAGTCTCTTGCGCGCAGATGCTTGTGCGGCTTGTGTGCGTGAGCTTCATGATTCGGGTATAGCCGACTCTCTACTGTGCGAGTTTTCCACGCAATGCCCGCTATAGTGCGCCATAATCGTATACAAACCATTATCGTTTCGTTTAATGCCGCTAATTGCAACAACGTAAAAGCTTGTCGCGTGGTTCCCACAACCGCCCAACTGCATCGAAAGTCCGAAGGGCCATCCGCACAACGGCTTTGCCGCATGGCGATTAATCATAAATGTTGAATTTTAGCAATTTTATTATTGTCTTGGCTTTTTTGTTTGAGCGTCTACCGAGTTAACAACGATTAATCTGCGTCAAAACACGGATGATTGAGTAAACAAATATAACTTGTTTGCCAGTTTCTAATCTACTTAAAAATGTCGTGAAGCAACGATATTCGTGATAAATTTCTGTAATAACATGAAAAATCATCAGTCGACGGGAAACAAAAGAATGATGAACCATATCCGAAATACCAGAATTCCGTGGAGAGTCATAAGATTGACCTGGCAAGCATTGCAAATTATAACATTTCCACAGTATAATAATTTTATATAATATATCATTTTTTAATTTTTATTTCATTTCAACATTTCGTCGAGACGGTAGCACAATGGACGAAATTAGTAAAAAAAAAAAAAGGTTAAAATTTTCTTTAACTTCTCTTTCACCCGTGAAATTAATAGTCATTAAATCAGAGAACCTCGCTAAAACGTCATCAATCACAGCGTTCAAATCAATCGACAAATAATTTTTTCGAATTAAAATAATTCATTTGTTTCCACATTGTAACGCTCTCGGGATTTTGCTTCCAGACCACAATACTACCGGAGGCAGTGCACTTCTGGGAACGGGCATTGATGGTTCGTGAAACCAAAAGCACCATACGTCTGAACAGGTAAGTGTCGCCCATTATGTGAGCAACGATCGCACAATGAAATCCACTACGTTATTGAAACGTAACCACACAGGCCACACAGGTTGTGTATTCCAATCGCATCGGGTACCATTATCCTACCGCGCTGTTATGTACCATATTGGGTATGCCGGGGCCAGATGTAACAGAGATAGGTTGTAACCGCAGCGCGTATATATCCTGAACGAACAGGGCAAAATAAATAGTTATTTTAAGAACCGTTTATTTTTCATATTGCGTTGAGGAGGCATCGTGAATGTAGAGTCGCTGCGCAGTACTTTTGTGACTGACTCAATATTTCACTTCCTTTTTCCGATTACAGCTTATTCTTTATTGTCATCCATCCATATATTAGTTTCACATAATGTTCGCCATGTATTGAGATTTTAAATATATTCAGCAAATCGTAGTATATTTAAGTTGTTGCGAAAAATGTTACAACTGGCCCCGGCCTCCTCTATATATCTCCATTTCGGTTCGCACGTCAATCGTGTGCCAGAGGGTTTGTCGTGTTTCACCCCGGCGTGAGCGCTGGCTGCACTGTCGACGGCAGAGAAACGCGGCGAGCTACCGAAGATTTATGTCTGCCCGTTATTCCACATACGAACTAAACTGCAAATAAGCACACACAAGCGCGCCCGTGTGGGTCCGATAGCATTGAGGAAAACCGTGGTGGTGCGCACACACACGAAAACCAGCCCCGCGGGGTACGCGAATGCGAGGAGGGGTTGTACGGCGTGCAGCCGCGTTACGCGACTGCAGACGACGCGCGTGCCACGGGGCTCCGTCGGACCGTTCTGTGCTCGCACGTCGCTAATTTACATACAGACTGAAACGTTAAGCAGCTGAACGGCTCTGAATATGTATGGCTCGAGGATTCGTGTTTGTGTTGTTGTCGTCGCGAGAGTCTTCACCGTTCCGGTTTTCCACCCCGTCCTCTACTCTCTTCCCCCAAACCTCTTCCGGACAACCATGCCTCTTTGCCGTTGCTGCCATGGATATGCGGTAATGTGCGGCTATACTAGGTTTGATGTATCGCCGGTGTGAAGGAGCAGCGACACGTTATAACTGGCACAAAGGTCAAATCCTGGTTTGATGATGGGACACGTGGCTATCTCGTCGAGAACGAAGCTTAGACAATTCATATACATTAAATAGGACGATATTGAACATACATCGCCGGTATAAAAGTAATATATATATATAGATATAGATTCCCAATGCTGTCCGCATAAAATCCATATATGAATTAACAATTTATACATTAGTTTATTTGTGAATAATCACACATAATCACATAATGGTTATACCAGAAATAACCTCGCTAGATGTTGTTCACCCAAGTATTTCGAGATGTTCCTCGGATGGATTTAACCCAATTCATCCGGAGCAAACAAAGTGCATGGAGGTATGATTTAACTTATCAACTGGCTCAAGAAAATCGAGCGCAGTTGGCTCTATGTGGATAGTAGCTTTTTCCGCGGTGCATTCTACCGTAGAGCATGGTGCTGCCATCCTGAATTTGAAATTACGACTCGTGTACCGCATTGCGCTTGGGTCCTCTCATGCGATGATGGACAACGCACAATCCAGACAGGCAGTCCATTCCCACAGAGTAGTTGACGAATATGTACGTATGTGTATACCCAAACGGGTGTACGTGTTGTATCAACTCCCTATGAAATTCACCCCGCCAACCAACTCGAACTTTTCATCCACGACCGCGCGCTTCCCTGACTCTAAATTTATCACGCTCCGAAAACTTTGACCTTCTCCCCTCGCGCCCACAATAACCCTTCCGCCGGGTTAGTGCGCAGTACCGTTTCTCGCATCCCAGATATCCCCCAGTGTGGCGTTGTCCTCCTCTCTCTTCCTCTACCCGCACCGGAAATCCACTCGAACTTGGAAAATCCTAGCTCCGTTGGAAAATTACGTCGCGGCATCCCGACGACGTAGCCTCTGGACCAGAACCGACTCCGAAGGTACGCTTTCGTTCTCATCAGCGTGCGCCGGAGCCGACGCCACGAGTCTACCGACCTGAAAAGGTTTATTTTCTTCGGCTCGGTCGGAGCTATGGGGAAGGATGAACGAAACCCCACGGACCAACAACTCGGCCTTCCCGGCCAACACCACCGGAGGTCCCAAGTGAAATTATGTAATGAAATTATGCTGAGCTTGCGAGCTGCTCTCTCCTCACACCCCCAATGGACCCGAGGCCGGGAAAAGAACCGTTGAATGGTTGCGAACTCAAGAGTAAAACACCTCTCACAAAAGGATATTCTGACGGTATGATTTAGTTATGTAAATAGTTACATTGAAGGACAATTTTTTTCATTCATTCTTAAATTATTTGATTTTTTATTAGTTTACAAAACTGCCGGTCGATTTGCCATAGTATTACCGGTTCATGAGATATCGATGATCAAACGAAAAAAGATGTTTTTTCATTCACCGGCCGATATCTCAGCGACAAATTGTCGTACAGGAAAAATGAAGAAAATCAAATCGAAGATGAAGAATCAGGCTAGGTGACGGTACTATCGATTGAGTCAGAACAAAATGTTTTCGAGCCCGGGGACCACTTTGAAGAACGGAAAATAAAAATAAAAAAAATTCTTTGCAACATTTCTCTTGATTGCGCCATGATCAATGGCCAGAAAAAATATTCCTTTACAAGATTTAAAAATTAGACATGTCGAGCTTAAAAACGTTTTTTCATTTATCTCAATACGACAATTTTTCGCGAAGATACAATGACGCAAAAATCACGTAAAAAATTGGAAAATTTTCTGCTCCTTCAATATTATTGACGCGTGTATGTCCGGTTCTATAAAGAAAAAGTTAATACATTCTGCATATACGCAATAGCTTATTTTTTCACTTGGAAAGAAGGTAGTAACACATAAATTTTAGTTTGAACGCATTTCATTGATGAAATATCCATTCAATTTGGATTGTGGCAGCCCCGGCCGAGCCTTCATTACATTCTCGTATCCATTATTTCATCAATCCATCGCCGTTAGATTCAACAGCGACAAAAATCTCTTGTGTCACTTGGCACTCGCGAAAATAAAACTTTACCCATTTTCGTTTTTCTCGGGCACATATCCGGAAAAGTATCGAAGATAACAAAAGAACAAACAAAAACAACTGCCAAATATCTCTATCGCGCGTCGAAACAATTTATACGTATGACGTATCGGTTTAGTTAGCGAACTCTGGGCCCAACGCGTCCAACCGGTAATAACCAATACGCGAATATTCGCCGCGTCTGCCCGTCCCGATATTGGAACGTTCTTTTTTTTTCTCTCTCCCTTTTTCTCTCTTTTCCTTTCCGTTGTATTCGTACGTCCGGATATCCAATCCACATATAAATCTTAAATCAATTGGTTTTTATTGTAATACCGTCGTTGAACGGGTGATAAATCTGTTCTCTATCTTTTTTTCTCTAATGTCGTTCGAGGGAATCGGTGAATTATGCGATAATCAATTGTTGCAGCCCAGATGCGCCTGATTGACAGTAGTAGTATTTTTCTCTCTTATATTTTATTTTTATTTTTTTATATTATTCGGAGACGTTTGATATTCTGTCTCCCATCAAAACTGCGGATAGGATTTTTTATTTTTATTCATCGAGGTCAGTTGTAAATTCACGGCCTCGAAATTCTTGCTTACGTTCAGTCCGATGATTCGAGGCTCTTCGGCGAATATCATACACGTTGTCACAACGTCCTCGAACTAAATCCCCGTTAGGATCCGTCGACGGCCATTGACGTCGAACGACCGTGCGTTATATCGGCACATCGGTTGCAAACGTGTGAGTACCTACACGTAGGTGCGCGGCCAAAATCGCGAAAATCATTACATGCTCGAACCATCGTAACGTTAACCGAAGTTTTCCCCTGGTCGTTGGCTCAGTCACACTGGATCCTTGAAAATGCTTACCACGAGTCTTCTAATCCTCCTCGTTTCTCTCGTCCACCCCAGAATGCTGCGCCATGACGATGTTCTACGACAAGGTGACCATACCGATTTTTATTCTTGAGGGTACTTGATATGAGGATTCCGCGTCATCAGGAACCAGGGACTAGATTGTACATCGATTACTCATCGGTTTCTCACGTTCGAATTTTCGATCTTAGTTGCGTGCGTTTTATTTTTTATTAATTTTATATATATATATATATATATATTTTTACAGCTACGAGATCTCCAGCGGAAACGACGCGAATTTTAATATTCGCAACAGCTCCCGTCCGCCGCGGGCGAGTGTACGTATTACATATCGCCGGAGACCCGCGGCCGCCGACCAACGACCACGCTCGTGGTTTCTCTCGGCGCAACTTTTATTGGTACACGCGGTAGCGCCTGTGAGCCCCTTGTAAATCTTCCGTGGCAATTAGAGCCAGCGTCGCTTTTCCGATAGTATTGCGAATTCGTTACAAATAACTACGACGTGGTTCGCTCGAAACCCCATTTTGTTATCGGACCCCTGAATCCTCTGCGAAGGATCGTCGATTGTTGTACTTGCGATACTGCCTACTTTTCCAACATCATGACGAATTTCGTCGATATAATTGTGTGAAAAAAAGTATAAATTATATTACTCAACAAAGGGATTAATAAATGGGGCTTCCATGAGTAAATAAATTACTAAAGAATAATTATAAATAAAAATTCATATAACATCAATGAATATAAGAAATGACTATAGTAACATTTTCGTAAGAAATAAACTGTTTGCATCCTTCTCGAGTTTTATTTTGGGCCACTTGGTCCTCGACGTTTCGTCACGAATAAGCAACGTTGTTGGTGAGTTTAACGAAAACAACAATCCAACGATAACCGCGCGTCAGGTCGTCAGGTATATTTGATCGAAATTAGCGCGCCAATGCGCAGAATACGACAAACTTGCCATGCGCCCCCGCCACAGCGTAAATTTAATATCACGAGCCTGAGCTTGGTGCCAACAATTCCATCGAGACGAAAAAATATTCTCCCTTCAAGTTCCACGAGCTGCCGAAGCGTGCATCTTTTTTCGTCTTTTCAAATCCGGACGCGTTCCATATTCCCACGAGCTCCCGCAGGTGCAATTTTTCCCAACTATTTCGCCTCTGATACTTCCGTGATGCGAAAAACTGAGGACAACGGTAGATGAAGTCCGACTTCGTCGAGTTCAGGACTACAGAGATGAGCTTGTGGTCACCCGCGAGCGATCCACCAACTTTTTCATCAAAACTTTGACGGATCTTTAATTCCGGTGCTGTTCGAGAACGCTGCTGTGGTTCGATAATCCTTGCCGCGCTGACTTTGGCTGACCCTCTGTTCATAATTCGACGACGTGGCGCGCTCGTGCGAATGAACGATCGATGACCGGCAAGCAGCACTCGTTTCACTCCTCACTTTTTGCGTTTCTCGCTGCCCATTTATTCCGTATTTGGGTCACTCGTACGACCTAGCGCTGGTTCGGAAGTTGGTTGAAATATGGGTGCCGTTGAAGTGGAAAAAAAAATGATCGGAGCTTAAGAGGGAATAAAAAAAGATGAAGGACTTTGTATTATGCGGGGGTGGTTGAGTGTGGCAGCTGCTTGTGGCTGTTTCGTGCCTACTAGAATAAAAAGGGAGAGCCAGCTCGAGCTATTGCGAATGGTGGCTAGTAGTGCGCATGTACATATAGAATCCTCCGGACGAGGGAAAACCAGGGTCCGATTTCGATTCTTCTCTCGAAATAACACCCGACATATTCATGTTGAGACGATAACAATGATGAAAATAACAATTGCAATATAACAATTATTTGATCGATACTTTATGTATACATTTATAGAATGTGCGTTGATAGCATAGAGTATGTACATAGGTCCATGGATAAGACTATATATAATATATTCTTTATATACGATGCATATCTTCTTTTACTTGGATATCTTCATAGCTATGTGTACAGAAATATATATATATATATATGTGGATCGTCTATTATCGGGCTCTCGGCAACCGAACAACGCGTCGTTTCGGGAAAAATAAGAATCGCGTCGGTTGATGCTCGGAGGATCCCTGAACCAGTTGTGGCGGTAATATTACGTAATTACTACGAATGCTTGCAATATTATCCGCGTTGACAAATTGATATGTCTGTCTCTTGGACACTGCTAGCACACGAGAGAATTAACCACGATGAGCTCGCGTGTATCGAGATGCACGTGGATTCCGCATGAACGAATCGTAAAAGAGAAATGAAAGACAGAATGGTGGGCGCAATGTGTATCCGACGGAACGACGAACAAGACGCGCTTATTACGATTAAACTGGACAATCGCGAATTTTCTGAGAGAAGTAAATACGTCCTATAGTCCGTTATCATTTTTGCATAATGGAAATGAATGAAGGTAAGGGTTTATGGGGCAGTCAAACGTGTGGAAGCTGCACCAAACGATCTCGCTGGGTGGTCTCGAATGTGATGCTAATTACAATATTATTGATATTTGCCTAACCCGTGCTACGCGTGCAAACAAAACCTTACGATTCATGTCGTGAAACTCACTTTAAAATTCTACATAATGCCAATCAGTATAACTGTATGATATGACCTATATTATTTTATATATATATTAATTCAGTTTTTATTATATATGTATATTGCCAGTGACAAACTCGACTGCTCGTTTAATGTCTCAACGGACAAATTATGACGTCTTCCTTTCTTTAAATTTTTGGCATCGTGTTATCGCAAAAAATTTTAAATTCATAAATTTACGACAGATTACGGAAACCGATTTATGTTCATCAATCGGCAAATGAAACCATACTACACTGTGGAGTTGAAATGTTGATAGAGCCAGAACACGCCGAGATCTCTTGCGATGATCTATTGATAATCAACGTTTCTGTCTGCATAAGCAACGACATACATCTCATATAAATTCAGACACGTTGGCTGTGCACGTACACGCTATTGTGAATACATTAGCGCCGTGCGGGATATCTTGGGGTGTACGTCTCCGTGCAATATTCGGCGCGGTGCACCACTACAAATGCATCGCCACACAGACGTAGATCATGGGTTTACATAAGTGTCAATCCGCGAAACAGTTAGCCGTTAATTAATTCTCGTCGTAACCTCGACCGACTGATTTCCCGCTGGAAGGCTTTCGCGCACTATAGTGGTGCATGTCATACACAAACACACACGCACGCACACACACACACACACACACACACACACACACACATATATATATACATGCATATGAATAAAGACGGAACGTCTGCGTCTGTTCTCCTTCCCATCGGTATGTATCGGTCCCTCCCAGCCTCGCTTTCACCCCGCCAGGAATCTGTGGCATCATTAATTACTGGAATTAATTGGACACTGTGCCGTCACCACGCCAACCTCCCGAACTCCAACATCCCACGTTGAATATACATGTATCTACGCGGAGATAGATCAGCAACCTAGCTAGAAGCCGTATAGCTAGCCTAGCTAGAGATCTCTGAGATTCCCGTTCCACCAGCATCCATCTATCCTCTGCCTCTTACTCGCATCGACGTGACATTCAGGCTCGACCCGTCGACATCTCCTCGTATGTGTCATAAGTTCTTGCGCATCGAGACCGGGTTTCTGCTGGAAGTATACCGCGTTGTGTGCAGGTCGATGTCGCGACGCTCGATTAAATTCCTTGAATACCAGACCCTCCATCATGGGCACGTAACAACTTTGTTTTTTTGGTTTTGTTACGTGCAGAATGGACGGAGGTAATTAAATCCCCTTTCAATCATAAAAGCGGGAGTCACTCGAGATTTTTTAATTTTTTCAACCTTCAACGGTCGCTGAAGCTTCAGGGGACCTCACGGAATTCCTGCGTTCTAATTTGTGGAAGACTTTTAGAAATGATAACAATAATTCGAGTCGAAACCATCGAGTGAAAAAGTCGTGATCATTATTACCGTTATGAAATTCTATCAAAATCCGACCGTTGAGGGTTAAAACGATTAAGATGCTTGTCACACTTCCGAATAGTTACTTAAATTTTACTGCCCATCGATTGACGTTCTCTCTCGCTCCAGTGTGCTATCTCACTCGCACTCAGCGTGGCTCGGTCGATGTATCAGTCCATCTTAATACTCGAGTCGAGATGAATTTCCACTCATTATAAACTCTAAACTGATGACGGTTTTGTTCGAGCTGCGTCGAGCAGGCAGCTCTCAATAAGGTATTCAAGTGCGCGAAAACGTCCAATTGGGTTTCGGTACGGGTCTGTAGTCTCTCGGGGATCGGAGCTATCGCGGTTCATTGTCGTCACAAGTCGCTTCTTCATAAAGCCGTCTCCAGCAGAGAGCAAGCACAGGTTGAGCATAATGCGAATGGCAATGAAGAAAAATTATTAGGTCGGGACGCTGGCGTTAAAATTTGACGAAGGGACCAAGCGCCATGGGCCGTCTAAAGTCAGTGGCAGCAGCAGTAGCTCCGAGTATACGAAGCTTACTAATTATTCAAGCTAATGGCCAAACTTTCCGCGCGCACGCGAGCACTGTAATTGACTGATAAATAGTCGATGAAGGCATCTTTCGGATCCGCGCAGTCTCGGTGTCCCTCACGGGCTAACGGTGCGTACAATATTTTCGTATTTTTCGAAAGGCGATGGATCGGCGAGAACCGGGCGTTGGGACGAAAAAGAAGACCACGTTCCGCCGGAAAGGAAGCAGAAAGAACTTTAATCGCCTTTAACGGTCGAAGAGACGCGCTACCGGAGCGGGGGCCGGGGTACACAGGAGGTTACAACGTACGTAGGTATTGAGAAAGAGAAAATCCGCTCGAGAATAGATGTGAAGCTGCGGAGATACTCGGTCTTGTCCTCTTTCAACAGCGTAGGAATATATTCTCGACCTGTTATTGCTTGTAACGTGGTATTTCGATCTAACAAAACCGATCATGTCCCAGCAGTCGATGGAAATTAAAAAAAACATTCACACTGCCATTCGCAGCCATATTTTCACCACCTGCATTATTATTATTATTATTATTAGTATTATTCCTTTATATATCCTAGGATACTCCTATATATCGTTTCGCAGTCTCGTCGCCCCCTCCCGTGTCGATGGTTCTATTCTTCTGCATCCAGTGCGAGTAAAAGCGGCGACGCCCAGGTACGAAGCTTTCCCGATGGGTGTCTTTCACACCGCACGTCGATGTTGACGGAAGCAGCTTGCGTTAAGCATACCAAATTTCATTCCGTGCAACGGTTTGCCGGTTCCACCAGACAAGCTGATGCTCTTCGTGCAACTACCGCTGCATTGGCACACTATAGTGAGTGCAATTGTAGTGGCAGACGCGATAGCGTGGGTGTACGCGAAACCGCTCGTCTGCCGTATTGCAAGGTAGATTCAAAGTCTGAATTCTCGCCGGATGTGTTACGAGACACATAGGAACTCACCACGGATGGAGAAAAACGAACCGAAACTCCGCAAGCCCACGCCCACGAAAGAGCAACGAATTCTCGACTCCCGGCTTTGTTCGCGACGACAATACTGGTTCTTCTCCAAGTACAAACATTGTATAGTGAGTATATAAAGAATATATATAAAGCTATATTAATTATTTATGTACTCTAAGACTACTCTTTTGTATTTGGGTATAATCTATGACGTGACGTAATTTATTTCTTGGGACGAATGTATTATGTACAGACTTGTCACACGAATGATTTTTTCTGGTTTCTTATACCCTAGTAAAGGAAGAAGAAAGAAAATATAGCGAACTTTTATCACAAGCAATATCACTCTGCGCATTCGATTAATTCTGGTCCATCCGCTATGCAGAGAAATTAGCCGAGGATTTATAAATACCACATGACTCCGACCAAATTCTTTTAGGGCGCTTTATTCTTATCTAGCAATCCCAACGACCTCACAATATTAAGAGACATACCCTTTTTCTTTACGATACGCGCGAAATGTAAATTTTCATACGGCACCTTGGAAGAATACAAACCGGCTGAAAATGGCCAGAATTTGACGGAAAAAATTGAGCGTTGTTTGCTGGGAAAAGAGAATTTCTGGAAAGACAACGAAGCTTGAGTCATTCGCAATGTGCATCGTAAGGAAACATCTACAAATATTCAGTAACACTTTTTCAGTCACGGGAATGTAATATCTCGAAATTGTGTCTGTACTAAATATACGATGGGGACACCGTTTCTCCCTGCATGTATTCTCCGTACCGTGTAATGTATTCTCTACATAACTTATTGCGGCACGTGTTCTCTGTATTCCATGTATATTGACTCTTTCGAAACCCCGAAACCATGGGGATAATATTTCCTTGTGACCATTTCCTTTACTTGCAAGCACACGTGTGTCGGTTATGTAATATATTGGAATATAACACGGCTACTTGGTTAGCTACATCAATTCCTATACGTGAATTATATTAACAAACTTAAAATGTAATAACCATATAATATGATAGGGAATTATGGAATGCATACATATTCATCATAGGTTAATATCAATATTATAGTTTTTTATATTATATTGTTGTTATTAGATTTTTTTCCATTACAACCATATATGAGGTGATGAATTAAACAATGAAACATTCAAAGAATGACTCTTTATACGCATGAATATTTCACCTCCACCCCAATGATTTTTCATTTCCATCGCTGATAGCGTCGATGAAACTCAACAGAATTTCTCCACCCGGGAGATCAGTTACGAAAGCTTCGACCGCACCTACAAAGAGCAGGGTGAACGGGAAAAAACCAACATTGTCACTTATCCATTATTCAACGAGATCTCGAATTCACGAAGGTGCTTCGACGCGTGTAAACCACCAGTCCCGTTTTTTTGTGCCGAGGTATCCCTTTCAGCGCGTCGATGCCTACGTTAAATTTCGTCTCGCACATCGTCAAACGTGTATAACGTCGACAAACCCACGTGTGACGAACGTTTCATACCCAACAAGAAATCGAATATATATCACGAGAAAAGGAATGATTCGCTTCGATATTCCGAACGATTCCATTACCTTTTCTACAATCGCCCCGACCAAACCCGAACCCTATCGACGCTTGAAGTGGCACGATCGAACTCGAGGCTCGAAAATAAACCGCGTCTCGCAGATTCCATTGCCGGGAATCAGCGAACGAATTCATGCATTCGATATATATATGAAGCATTGGTTATTTCCCGTCGGGTGGTAGGTCGAGAGACGGCCTCGCTATGTACGGAGACGGGGGAAAGAGGATGAGGACGAGGGAGAGGGTGAAAACCGAAAGGATAACCGAATGGGGGAAGAACCAGGAGATGGAAATGGAACGAAAAGCTCGTAAAAGAGAAACGCTGCGGGAAAACAAAGAACGAACGATAATGGTGAACGTTCGCCGAAACCCCAATATTCACCAGTATCACAGCGGATGAGGCGCGAAGACTCCGTGAAAGTCGTCCAAGAGGGTTTTACGGGCTGGGAGGTTGGACTCTTGCGGAAGTGCAAGTACGCGAGAAAATGGAATGTTCACGACGAAGTACCCATCGGTGGTTAACTTACAGCCGCCGGGGTGCTGAAACCCTGGGATGGCAGACGAGTTGCAGATAGCGTTGCGTCCTGCGAATTGCGTCGTGGAACGCTTTTGTAACCACCCTGGGGATTTGACGAACGGGCCGTTCGTTATAGAGCAGAAAGGCTTAAACACCTTTAAAGATGAAGGACGAATACGAGAACAGCCTTAAGTAAAAGTAGTGGCGATTGAATAGCGGAATGGCGTTCGCTGCGGGCTGTCATCGAAATTTAAATTTTCGTTGGTTAATTACGTGAACCACTGCGCAAGCTGAATGAAGGAATCATGAGGTAAGGAAGGCCCTCTTGAGAACAATAACTGTGCGAAATGGTGGTGTTTGACTAGCGGAATAGCGTTTCCTGGGACTTGTCATTTAGATAAAATTTTGGCATACTGATTTATTACGACGTGATGGACTGTATTCGGGAACAAGACAGCGGGGAGGAATCATAATAGTAGTTTCCAATTCTTTTCTCGCTCAAGGTTATTAAGCTCAATCTGAATGTTCGTAGACGCACAGGCAAAAACACTATTCACCATCGATGACATTTCGTGCGGTGTGGTACCATTGTCCAAGTATCGCCTGCTCGTCACTCTCAACCTTCTTCTCTTGCTCGACAGGTATACGAGTATGTAATATGGAATCTCGTGGCGATAAACTTTTTATTTATTTATGGCAATGCGACCGATACGACAAACAATCTGACCAATTTCGTCATTTTCTTATTCAAACTCTAATATTGCTGGGGGCGGGGAAGGAGGCTTCATCTACACCGCGCGATATAGTAACCGGTTATAAGGAAGGCTGTAAGAAGATTTTTGATAGCTCTATTGAAGCTTTTCGGGCATTGAAACCGACAGGGTGACTCGCGCCCGGCGTTTTCATCGGAAATTGTTTCTAGGCTTACCTATACTGTCGATATAAACTGAGAATTGCTTCGGCAGTATATAACTCGATTCTGCGAAAGCTCCCTGCAGTGGGACGGACGATGCTGCGGTTTGCGCTAGTCTTCCGGAGCGATGTGGCGGCCGGTCTCCACTCCATAGAATACCCACTACCGTGTACCAGCTTGACCGCAACTGGACATCCGAGCTCTTCATTGGTAGTATTTTCGTGTACGTGGTGCTGGACCGCCTTCCAAGGAATCTTTCGAGCTTTTCTCGAAACGATTTTCCAAGCCGAGAGCCCGGTGAAACGAGACTCGAGGTATCATCTGGTTTGTTAGAATTTGATGGAAAACCCGAGATAATGGGAGCGAGTCCCGGGTCTGTAACCAGGCCGCCGTAGTTACCAGTCTTTACGCGCGCGACAGGGAGATTATTGCTCGTCTCTCGAGAGTTGCCGGAGAAAACAGTGGTCTAATCGTATTGTCGAAGCAGAATCCTTCCGACCATTTTTCCGTCTTTATTCGTAGCTTTTGCTCAACTTCCATTTTCGTGCTCACTCAACCACGCATTTTTTCTCATTACGTTGCGGCTCGACACATCGATAGATACAGCTGTGTGTAAACATCCGAAGTAATTTTTTTCATTTTTTTATCAAGGCTATCAATGAGACCATAAATAAACATCACAAGATAAATCGACTCGGAATCCTTGGTTTCAAACATGGGCTGTTGATTAAGACCGTAACGATACTCGTTGCATGTCAGAATATATATATTTCCAATCAAAACAGAGTCGAATAGGAAGAACGGGGAGGGTAGGTCGACGCATCAGCAGTTGCTCGGTAATTGCAGCCCCGTTCGGAAAGTTGGGTTACTACACCAGAGCCGCGGCTCTTGTTTCGCTCATCGAAGTTTTGCTAGACCGAACCATGGGCCGGAACCACAGTCATCGAGCTCCGGTAAATTCGGTCGTGGCCAAGCGTTACCGCGTGCGCGCCCTACTTTCACCGGTAGAATCTATATATTACTTGAGCATTGACGAGTTGTGCGCGCCGCTGGAGCGAAGGTACTTCGTGTTAATTACTCCCGCCCTGGGACCTATGTAAACGCCCCCTAATTTACAGGCCGTCGCGAGAGATGTTCCCGGGGGTATGCGGGACACGGACTGCCGATGCCCTCACGCCCACTCTATACACGTTGGCCTCGCGCCCCCCGCCGCTTCGTTATTCCGTTGCTCCCAGTGAAATTAATGAAACGCCAGACGTGTCGCGATGTCAATTGTCAACTTCGAACAGCCGTGTGAAACGTGTCGACGTTGCTCGATAGCTACGTTATTACAGACGTTAGTGTCAATCGATTCGCGTTTCGAGCCTTGAACCCAGGTGGAAATAGACTAGATAATTCCACACATGCACACACACACATATATATATATATATATACATATATATGTTGTTTTAGTTATCCTATTAACCCTTAAATGCGCAATATTTTGTTTACAGTTTCTATTTATCAATTACTACTCAAAAAAGAGTGTATATTAAGGGAAAAATGAATAAAAATTTTTTTTTAATTATGAAAAAATTATTAAAAATGATTTAAAAACATCTGCGTCGCATGAATGGCGCTCACTGTAGGCAAATACATGTAAGCGATCCGTTGCCTTTTGCCTACAATGCTTAAAAAGCATCCAAATGTAAATATAGAGCCAGAAAATACATGTTTCCAAACGGCAACACGGCGCATTTAAGGGTTAATAATTTACATATCAATCGAATGACGAAGGTATCAGAGTTATATATCAAATACCATCTGACTTATTGTATAGAAATTGTCGATAGTTTGCATCCCGTCCAGATTTTATTTATGAAAATTTATAAATGAATATAATTCATATACGTTATAGACGTTTTTAACTTTAGTACAGAGCATTCTACTCGCTGTTAGCGCTCCGCCTAAACTGATTCTATTGAATTACCAAAACGATGTTCGTAATCAACGCGATAAATTACAATGAATTTTTGAATTTTTACGGTGTCCGTTGTAAAGTTTGATAATGTTTGCACGCAGATTGAAAATTTTACATGTATTGCCCACTCTCGCTATGCAGTGTATAACCAAACGTCTGTGTTCGTGAACAAGCTTTTGTCATAGTTTTACGATTGCCGGAGCATCCCACAGATCTGGAACGCCGCTCATCTCGCTTCGAGAAGTTGTGATATGCTGCTACCGCTGTTAGAGATCGTAAAAATTCACCGAGAGTCGCTCACACTCGTGGGCGTCCGCGCAGGGTACTCTAAAATCCATTACCTGAACCTTCTCTTCGACGCGAAAGAAAGCTCTGAGCTTATACGCATAGCCGCTCACCTGAAGCATATATATATATAGATATATATATATATATATGTAAAGCATTATAAAAACATCACTGTATACAAACCTGCACATCTCTTCCACCGATGGTTTGGTTGGTGAAAACTCTTAACCAGATTTTTCTGTTTATTTGATTTACCGGATTACCGGTTGTGCTATCCTTTGATTTATTTTCCCCAAAACCAATATCATACATCACTATCGTACTCGCCCACAAAGCAAATAAAAGTATATCAATCAATTCAACAAAGACATTTTTCTGGATAACTCAACCCGTGTATTTTGATACAGAACGGAGTAAACTCCATACGGCTATCATATGCCTCATGAGATCTATGCGTTAATTAGAAATGTTTCGGTTTTCGGACAACTGCAACGTACATCGCTCGGGAAATTGACTATCGTGTTCCCGAAGCTATGTGCCCATTGTCCGAAGCGTTTACGGTAATTGATCACCCGGTGCGGTTTGTGACAGGAATGTAATTACCCGGACATCCGGGTGAGGGCGCACGTAGCTCGTACACGTCGTTGTCCAACTGCAGTATGTTATACGACGGACACAATTTGGTTGAGCTCCTTACGGCGGAAGACGCGATGAAGCTGCGGGAAGACAGTAATGTGAAAATTGACGGTGTCCGGATTTTTTTTTCTTGGAGGGAATCGACGACTATGTTTGTTCGCCATCCAGAGAAATTCTTGGAATTATTCTCGTCGTCACGTCGGCTGCGACCTGCCTAAAGGTGGAATTTTTTGTTCGTTCATTGTTGGGAGACATTTTCGTGTACGACACATATGTGTGTATATTCATTATGCGTACATAAATATGGAAATATCTTAATGAAATTTTTATTATAATGAATAATAATAATATAACCCATATAAAATTATTAATTTTGCTATAAATATTATGTGGTATACAGTATAAATTGTATTGAAGATATAGATTCATTGTAAATCAACAATAAACCATAAATATATGGAGACAGGGGAAAGGCAACGTGGGATGAGACCATGTCCTTTATCAGCTCCGGTTCGTCGGATCCAACAGGGATTACGAGGATCAGGACGAGTCGTCACGGAACGAAAAGGAGAAAGCGGATGATAGTGGAAGAAAAAAAAGTGAACGCTTCACGAGAAATCCGCGGCCGAGCGTGGTCGCGCCCCTTAGCGAGATTTTCCGGGTATTCGCCGTTTTCGATTCATAAATATCCCGAGGGCCTGTATAATGTCGCGATGAAATAATGTCTTCTTTGTCGTTTCTAGAGCCGATGGCGGCGTCGATTATGACACGAATTGTAGAGGAGCTCCTTGGATATTTCTTCCGGCCCGGTATCGTTCCCCGTGAAATCGTTACTCACCGGACTGGCTGACACGAAACGTGTATATAGGATAAAGGGATGGTGAAGAATGAAACCGCATCGTGCCGCATGGAATAAAGAGAAAAGGAAAATGCGAGACCAAACGGAATTCTGAAATTATGAGGATAAAATGTATTTGTTCACCTAGGAAATTGATTCAATATTATATCACAAGGTACTCGTACTGCAGTCGCATTTAACTCATGAGCCCCTTGCGGAAATGTCTTTGAGCGTTTCTCCCGCGCGTTTTTTAAGGGACTCGGAAGATTCTCTCAACCCGTATAACTCAAGATGTCTCGCTACTTCAATAATTTCGCTTCGATGAAGAGCCGCGACTGGCTTCAACTTTTCCGTCTTTTGATGCGCGTTCACCCCTCCCCCACCCAGTAAAGTAGCGGTGCAACTGTGGAACGAAAATTTGGGCGATGGGGAGCGGCCGAATTCTTTTCGAGTATTCCAAAATCCGACAAACATTCTCGTCGCGTCATTTTTTCCTTTTATTTTTTTTTGTATTTTTCTTCGTTAAACTCTGGGGTCGTTTTCATTCATCGGCTCTGCCAGGTGCTGTGTGGGAATTAATTATCACTCGATCTTTGTGGAGCGGAAAAAAAAGGAAATAAGTTTGTCGAGGCCACGCCCAACACTCCGGTCCGATTCTTTGGCTCACTCGGTCGTTTGGCTCTCTTTTCTTGTCCGTTGGCACACAAGGAAAGCACGCAATAGCAACAGCCCAGCGACGAGAATGGTGTGTCGGACGGGAAGGATCAAAGGGTCGACGGGCGCGAAGAATGAGAGCATGCCACGCTCGAGCTCGCTTTGCCTTCGTATACCAACGAAACCACCCCCGCCTCCCGGTCTGTCTGCTCTCTGGCTCGGCCTCAGCCCTCCACCTCCCCAATCCTATTCTTCGTCGCTTTGTCCAACTTTCGTCGACTGAGAAACGTGGCAGCACGGAGTAAAGTTCCGTCGAAAAAAACACAACAAAAAGAAAACGAAATAGAAACGATGTTGCCTCACCCAAGGACGCGGTGTCGCCGGTCTTCCGCACATCTCTCTGAGGACAAGTGTCGCCTCACTGACGCCTCACCGATGGCCAAACGGCGAATTACTGTAACCGTTATAACGATGACGTCACATCGGAAACGACCAATCGAACACGTTGGGATAATTCTCGACCTATCGACGTGCGGTGCGACGCTCACCACGCACTTGCGTCGTCCGTTAGTTCGCTCGGCCGCCTCATCCTTGCCTCCATTACGCGATTATTGCGTCATCAAGGATACACGTGTATCAGTTCATCGATGGTACCAAACGAAGGATGACCAGCGAATGAAACAGCCCACTTAAAAATCAGAGATGAACCCGTAACCGGCGCCCTTCCCGAGTCGCCTCATGCTCACCAAGCTGCAAAATTCGCATATTTTTTTTTTTTTGTTCGTCTCTTAACATGCAGCTGGCATGAAAATCGTTCGGTATCTTTTGCGTTTCCGCGATGGCAAAAACTTCGGATGTACCCAGGACGAGGAGGAAGTGCTACAACGTCGACCACCTCGGGGAACTCGTACAAATCCGGGAGCGAATATGAGTGTATGGTCTGCTGTTCCTATGGGATGGGCGAGTACACTTGGCACTCCTCGTTTTTCATCTAAATATCTCCGTGTAGGTTTTGGCATGAGCTCGGCACGGTAAGCCCGGATAGTCGGCATATTGCCGGTTTAACACGGGTCCACGTCTGCCTCTGCGTATTTCAAAATACTCGTCGAAACATTCGCCCGGCCCAGACCATAGATAAGCCAAAATATTATGCATGAGCGAACGCTGCTCTAGGTGTTCGGTTCCACCAATGGATACGCGATTCGCATTCCACTGTACATCGCATGCGATACTCGGCAGAGCTACTTATTTCGATTCTTCGAATCAAGTAGTGCATATCTATTTTTTAATACAGATCATGAGAACCTTGGCTGTTTTTCCTCCCAGTAGAAAAGAAATATAACGTATATAAATAATAGAAATATATATTCTGTATATAGTATTATTAATGAAATTGAACATTCCGTCAACGGACTGTATGGAATTCATATATAATAAATTGAACTATATTTAATATTCATTTGGACGATAATGATTACAATGGCTTTTCAAGCATTCCATCAGTCGATATTCATATGGTTCATTCATTCGGTAAAAAGCTCCATCAATTTGGCCCGGCATATGGGTAAGCCGAGTTCGCTTCGTCATTAAGTAGTCGAAACAATTACGTTTAAAGTGTCGCAATTACACGAGCGGGCGCGTTGAAAGCCCACGTTTACCATAACGTTCTTCAGCCGTATCTCCGTCCTCACCCGGCGAACGAAAAGCTCTGGGGTAGTCCGGCTGGCAACCCCGTTTCGGGAAAATGAGATCCTCGAAAAGAAAGAGAACGCTGAGGAAACGAGACTGGAAGACCGGGTTGAACGGGCTATAGAAAAGGTACTCGCTCTAATGGTAGTGGAAAAACGCGATATAATGATGACTCTTCTTCAATTGGCATGGATCATTAAGAGACTTACTAACATAATTCTGCTGGCCTGATTTTTATTTTATTCTTTATTTTTCGAGTTTTCCTTTTTTTTCTATTTTAAAAAAATTTTATTATTATTATTATTACTTTTTTTTTTTTTCATGGCACACAGCCTAAAGATTTGACCGAGCAATTTGATGCCTCTGCAGACTGCAATTTAACTCGTTGCTCCCACCTTGTTGTGCTTTTCGCGTTTATTATCACGATTATATTATTCAATTCCGCAATAAATACAAATGTAAATCCTTCTCGAATTCGAAATCCCGCCGTTATCGCGAAACTACAATCGGACACATAACGTTTGATACATAACGTTCAATTCAATGATTCGGTTTCAATGCTAATGAACTTCACAGTGTTGCAAGTACGCGAATGACACGTGAATGAAGCCATCGGACTTTTATCGTACTTCTGCACAAGTACAAGTGTGCAGCTCAAATGTACAAAAAATATATTGACTTCTAGAAGAGCTGAATGATGAACTCACAGTCTTGCTAGTATCAGCATTACTCGGAAGCTTTATCATGATCATCATTAACATTATTATTCGTATTCGCTTAAAATAAGGTTGCCCTTTCTGAAGCGATCTTAGAGTATTGAATATTTCTTTGAATCCATGCACCGAATTCAAGCCCCGCCTTCAACTATATTACGTCGCCAGGTTGGGTGTCATACGCACCAAAAGAACGGTTGCCCCACGTCTCGAGAACTCACGCAGCTCTTGGAGAAAACGCGAAAAACGCATTCTTATCGGGATAAGTTGCGTTAAGATGGTAGAAAATTCACCAGGAAATAATAATGATGATAATAATTATAATAATAACAATAATGGAACAAGATTTGCATTCGCGTTGAAAGAATTTGCTTTGAACGAGGGACAGATATGAAAGCCAGCAATCACTTCATAAATATGAAACGAGTAACGTTCGCAGATGAAACGAATGTCTGTGTTCGCGAGGGCGTGCGGAATACATGAAAATTCAACGAATTTCGAGAATTGTGAAAACTTTGTAAAATTCTTCGGTGTTTCACGCGTGTACATCTCCCTTCCCTCTGTGTACCTCAATGTTTGCATACGCGACACCGCGCAAACCTACCGTTCGTTGAATATTGCAACATATGTACTCGCCCAGCGTGACTAGCCGTTTGTTTACCCATTATCGCATATTGCAGAAGAGAACGGAATTATTTCGAATCATCCAACCAAAAGTCAAATATTTCTGTCGAATGTCAACATACGTGATTGGAAAAATATTCTCAAGAGCTTTCATTTGTTAACCACGTCACGCTCGGAGCTGACGGACATTGTAAAATATTTTCTGCATCAAAAAAATATTTCAAAGAAAAATATTCTCCAATTCGTCACTCAAAAATTATCGATGCCTGTATTTTTCAAATCGTTATTATTTAAGGTTATACCGGTTAAAACATTATAATTGAGTTACGATGTAAAAAAGTAATTTCAATACCTTATCCAGTTCGATGTCGAACAGTTTCCTTTTGCACGACGAACGATTATACTTTTTATAAAGCTGTTCGCTTTGTTTATCCACTTTTCACGCCATTGCCTGGTCATTCATACGAGAACTCGAGGCTTCTCTATTTTTTTATTCTATTTTCTGTATTTTTTATCGAAAAAATCTCTTGACGGTCTAAATGTGCGTTTCCATTTTTGGCGATGCTCCCCTTCATTTCTGAGAGAAAAGAAGCCTCACTTGCTCTTATTGTCGAGGCGACATTAATCTCCCTCCACCATGACTTTCGGCTTTTACTTCTTATCATTATTTTTTGATCTCTTTGAGAGATGAAAAAATATATATTCCAGACGCATGACTATCCCTCGACGAATATAACACGTAACTATCTCCGCGGGATAACGGATGAACGGGTTTCTCGAACAGCCCTTCAAGAAGTTCCACGCGAAGAACAAGTGAAGAGGATGAAATGTATCGTCGACTTTCCTGCTCTCCCAGTGTTTTCATTGTCGGTGATAAAAAACAAAAAAACATTTTTCCGTGTTAATATTTATTGGAAAATTAACCTCAACATTATTTCTGATATCGTAAATAATATATGAATAAATGATTTATTCGAAAGAAATAATCTCAAGTGAATCATATTATTTATAGAAAAAAAATATTTACCTTAAATTTACTTTTACTACAAATAATACAATAGATAAAATATTCATTGGCAACATTTTTTGTTGAATTTTGCGTCCTCATTCTTTGACAAACATGCGCCTGCTCGTAAGGGTATGCTCCACCTTTGGTCACCCCACCCCGCTACCTTCGTCGTCAAATCCCACGACTTGACTGCCTATGCGTGGAGCGGAATGCTGCATTTCATGCCAACTGGAGCTACGTTGTGTACCCAGCATCCTTTTACCAGGATCGATAAGCCAGAACACAGAATCCAGTAAAGTTCCGAACGATATAGAGTGGAAAAGGGAGAGAGGGGAGCAACCGCACTCAATGGAGCAATACGTATATTACTACGCTGGTGCGGTATGGGTTTCGCGTGACCGTCGTTCTGCCGGACGATTGCTGAAATTGCGTGTGCTTTAACACACAGCCGTACGTGCTAGTGGACGACGAGACAGTTGAGTGCTGCACCGCACGGTTCTCGTTCTCACTCGCGATTTGCTTCTCCGCATTGCCCGGGGCATTATGCGCGTACCAGTCAGCCAATATACCAGGCACTGTGCTGTATACAGACGTATCAGATGAGAGCCCGGGGTGAGTTGTAATATTTTTCAACAAAACTTGAATATCAATTACAATATCTCCACGGCCATTTGTTCATCGGTTCTTTCACTATTTTGGTACATTTTTGCTGACTAGCAATCGCTGGAAAATATTAAGTAACTAGCTTTTACCCGCGACTTCATCCACGTAGATTCCGAATATAAGCCGACGACCGACCCGTCGAATAACAATACGAAAACAGAAAGAAGAAAAGAGACATAGAATACGAATATCCGCACGAAGTCGAGACGCCGAGAATACGATTTTCCATAAAAACGCCTAACTACCCCTTTTCACCCCCTTCGGCGTCGATTTTCGAAAAATTCTTTCTAATTGCACCTCCGCACCCTCCAAGGAACATATCTTCCAAATGTCATATCTCTATGTTAAATGCTTCAGGTTGTGCATTGTCTGTCAGTCAGCCACGGAACATTTTTATATGTATTAAAAATTGAACTTTTTCTTATCTCCGGTGAAGTGTTTCCGCGACTGTCTTAAAGACCAGGTGCGCAGAGCTCTGAAGTTCATTATCGCGCTGGGAATATTGATTTCTCTGTCTTCGGACGGAATATATACGCGCTGTTACAACCTACCCCTGTTCCTACTGGCCCCGGTCTTCCCTACTATTCTATGTATGAACGAGTAAAACAGACATTCCACGAAACCTAGGAAACTTGTTCGAATAGCCCCCCCCCCCCCCCCCGCCCTCCAACCCCTACCAACCTGCGCCATTGCCTGTCTACCTACCCTCGATCTCCCTTCCGCCCACGCTCTTCGGAACGACAATTAATTCCCCGTCCCGCGTGATCCGTCGTGCGTGGGGGTTTTACAGTGCGATAGGCTTTGGGCTTCTACGTTATTATATTCGACGCTGGAAATGCGTAACCGTAGAATTTCACAGGCAACCGCATTTTCCCATTCGCGAACGTACCGCGATTCGTTCAATATAGACCGGCCAACATCGTCGAATAACTTTACCGACGCTGATGAACCCAGTTAGTGCCTGTGCGCTAACCGCGAATTCCCTCCCCAGTAGTTGATGCGCGAATTATTTCAGTAAACGTTAATGTACAGGGAAAACGTTGGAATCCTTTTTACAATTGAATTCCGGAACGATTACGACGCATTTATAGTATTATCTGGGACGTGGATCTTTATGGGAAAAATTGGTCAATTGATGTCTGTTGGATTAAGTAAAATTTGAAGAGTGATTGTGTTGGCTGACCGTCGTGTCATTAAAAACATGAAAATCATTTTAGTTTAGTTAATCGTTGATTTTTACTTTTTCTATTTAATTATGAATTAATTGTTGCGCACGAGTGCCAATATCTCTGAATTTTCGTAAAATCGTGAGTAATATTTGAGTATCACGATGTCAAAGGATTTTCAAGAGAGATAACAGCATTTCAACGTCCGTACAAGCACGGAATACCCCATAGTGTGCTTTATATAAATCTCCCGTGAACAAAATTGGTTCTGGAATGTCTCTCCTTCAATCTTCTTGCCATTTATTTCATTTCTCTCCTGAGGAGACCGGAACATGCATATAGTATAATATGAAACGCTATACAGATATGTACGTGAACTCGCTAGTCGAGAAAGTCTGGTTCTTCGTGAAACCCCGAAAGTCCCTGGACGCATTTCTCTGACCCGGGGCTTGCTTGCTTCGTCTTCGAGGTGCGCGCCGGCGGTATAACTCCGGACGACGTACGAGACCGAAGCGTCGCACGCCCCGCCAAGTAGTAAAATATTTCTCGGCACGAATTCGTCGCCCGAACTCCATCTGCTCCACTGAAATATGCATCTATATAATTTTTTTTCCCCGAAACTATTTCACATAGATCGAAGAAAATGGGAGCCGCACTCGTCCGATCCGATTGACAAAATTTATCTTCATAGATAAGTCGTTAAAATACAGACTTACGTGACAAAATGTCCGGATACGTATAATATTATCAGAACGACCCCGCCCCAATGTTCCAATTGAAAAATATTTTGTTATCCGTATGCGTAAATCGGCTGAACAGTTGTTGAAGAAAAAAAATATATATTTCGTCTCTCACAATGTTTTCACGGCAATAACGAGAATCACTGTCATTTTTATTGTATCTTTTCGTACAACGGACACTCATTTCGGCCAGTGCGGAGAATGGGACGAAGTAAAGTAGATGTAGAACGAAACAATAATAATCGCAGTAAAGAATCAAATGATTTTTTTCCTCTTTACAAACCGGCCAATGCAAGTCCCAAAATGTGACGCCGACAACGTAGATTCGGAGAACGAAAAAATATGGGAACAAGCTATGGCGGCGGTATATTCCAAAAATCAAGCTACCATCTCATAGTGATCGATATCTCTCGATTTCGAAGCGGCGGATAGCATAACGCAACGATGCCAATATAAATTTACACGATGGGGCTCGAGTATCGTTTATTTATCATGGAAAACTCGAATGGCTGCTGCGCGACGCCGGAAAAACTGCCTCGGACGAGTGAGCGCCCCGTAAAGGGGCTCGTAAGCAATGGGGGAGCGACGAGGTGACCTGCTCGAGGCAGAAAAATTTCAATGAATTTACATATTCAAACCCGCGCCCGTTGCATGTATATTTTTGCATCGACGGAACCTGTTCTCGCAAATACCCTCGCTTCGTGTATACCCTCTCTGGTCACTCTCGAGATACGTTCCCCCTCGACCCGAACCCCCACCCACCCTCATCGACCCCTGCGTCGAGTAATACTCGTCGCGAGTGCATCACCACCACGGAATTTTTTTGTCCCGTTTATAGAATGCCGATAACTTGATTTCCCGGAAACACCAACGCAAACCTAACGACGTGGCACATCGAACACGAAAATATGGGTCCTTTCTCGACAGCTTCACTTTTTTTCAATCTATTTCCTTCCGTGTGGTTGCACTGTTTTTTCCGATTTTTTTATTTATTCACTTTTGTTTCCTCGCCGTTGCTGTTCGACATCGTTTTCTGATACACGCGACCACTAGCCGATCGTTATTTTCCTAGGCATTTATCAAATCTCGTAAAAGCTCATTTTAGTTTACCGAATTGCGCAAACTAGTCTTGAACGTTTATTTTCACAAAAAAAGAATTTCTTCCACGCCGACATATTTTTTCATTATCACTTAAGTATCGACAAGATGGTCGAAAGAGAATAAAACTGATAATATTTGTTAGATCCATTAAGGATTTAAAAAAACTTTAAATGACCGATATCATGTTCCTACTTTCACAATTCACAATTTCACAATTTTCTTACGTCCGAAAAATATAGTTCTTTTGCGTAAGATTACCGTTTATCGGTTTACCTGCGTGGAGAATCGCTACGAACGTTGGGAAAAAGCAATGTGGGCGCAAGAGATGTGAGGACTAGCCTGATGGTATCTCACACGGTTCGCCCACGTCGTTTCGACGGAGGTACTCTGGCTGTATGGATCGTATAGTATATAGCGGCAAGAGACTACCGGTAATGCGGAAAGCATGTAACCCATTCGAACGAATCTACGCTTTGAGGCATTAGTTCGCTTCCAATCTCCAGGCCTCTTCTGCTCTGTTTGTCGTTCGAGTATCTTTGCAGTATGTGCTTCGTACGGAGAACGATCAGTTTTGTACTTACGGGTAAACCTACTCCGATATAGAAAGTCTGAGTTCGCTATTGTAAAAGATCTATTCCGAGTCAAGAGTCAATTTTCGAAGCTCTGGGCAAGAAATTTTTTCCATCTGCTTTTCATTTTTCTTCCATTTGTTTTTCATTTTTCTTCGGGATGCTCTTCAAAGATGCGATGTCCTCGCAATTCGGGATCCGTAATTCGATTCTGCGTTCATTTTTATTCTTTTATTCATATTTTTTAGGCTACGGTTTTATATGCATGAAACTCTGCGATCTTTCAAAAACTTAGGTTGGGAAAAAAGTTTTAATACCTTTTAAGTGTGCTATTTCATTAAAAAATGTTACAACGGTTTTTTTAAATATAAAGATTGGTCCCCGTGACAAAATTAATTATTTTTCCCGGGTAAGAGCTTAGGGAGTGACAATTCATTTGGGTTGGCAATATTCGGTGCTCATTCCATAATCGTTACAGGTTTATCTCCTTTTATAGGTCCTTTTTGATAAATTATCTTCATGAAATAATCCGTCGCACCCTTATTTTGGGATCAACAAGACAGAAACGTAACTCACTAACTTCGCAAATAACACTATATTACGAAGTATTATTTATACCACGCAAGAATGCCTTAATATGGAATAAGATAAAAGCTTTCACGTGTAATACCCTCGAAACCCGAGGCGTTCCCGCAGACTCTTACACTTCTCGGCTCTTCTTCTCTCGGGTGTAATTTTCATTCGTATACGCTAAACAGTTTCTACCTTTCTTGCTGCGATACTTTCACTCGTCCCGAGTTGTCAGCGACTTCCATAAATTTTCTTTCCTTTCAATATTACATTCCGAATAAAAAACAAGCAGGTAATATGAAAGCGAACGCTTACGACGGAATAAAACGAATTCACAGTTTTTCGTTCTTCACAGAAAAAAAATAATAATGCACCTCCGATCCTAAGCTCGAGTGACCGTATCGTAAATTGGAGATACTCTCGGCCGTATAATTTATCGATGCAAGGAGCATAGTATCCCACAATCCCATTTCTTCGTAAAACAATTGATGGTAAATCGAAGCGAAAAGCAAGAGAGTAAGAGAGGAAGAGAGTAAAAAGAAGAGGGGGAAAAAACGAAACATGGATAAATTGCAGGTTCCATTTCACGTCCAGTTGGCGTTTGCGTTGAGGTGAAGCGAGTAGACAAACCAGGCAGCAGCAGGGAGCAGTAGCAGGCAGCGGCAGCAGGCAGTAGCAGCACCCATCGTGTGCCTGTCTGCCCATCCGCCTACCTTTATCACTGGCTCCGTATTCGGACGGCAAACGTTCCCGAATGCCTTCGAGGCAATTTACCGTCTCTCGGTTGCCCTATGGTTCCTGCCATTTCCTTATCCCAATCTCTTTTCCTTCAATTCGGAAACCGAAATTCCTCGCATTTCTCTACTCGCTCGTTAAGTACCCGAGTAGAAAAAAAAGGGTAATGAAGAATTTTGTTAAATTAGAGAAATATATTTTTAATACCGACCATATACAATCTATAGACGGTTCATGTATAACAAATCGAACGACATTTGGTAGTTCCATATGCCGTCCACAAATAGTTTAGATATGGATTTATGAACATATTATTAACTTATACATAAATTTCTTTACAAACAATAACAATAATAATAATTATTATTCAATTAATAATTTATAGAGAAATAAAAGTGTAAATTGTAGGTACACGGTATACGGGTCACACATATATACCTCGCGAACTCGTTTTCTCGTAGCACCATGTGCTAGACACATTTTGCTTGTAGTATTCTTATTTCAATTCCATGTGCTCTCTCCCTCTTTTACTCTCTCTCTTTCTCTCGCTCTCTCTCTCTCTCTCTCTCTCTCTCTCTCTCTCTCTCTCTCTCTCTCTCTCTCTCTCTGTCTCTCTCTCTCTCTCTCTCTCTCTCTCTCTCTCTCTCTCTCTCTCTCTCT
>OZ020164.1:202868-276797 GCA_963971145.1 Sussaba pulchella
GTTCTTTCGCATGTGCACACCTGCAAACTTCGTCGAGGTGCACAGCAGGACGTTTGATTTAACACGACGTGCTTTAAGTTTTGATATCGCGTTTAACGAAGTCAGAAATATCGGAATTAAGAAGATCGAGAAGGGGTGCTGAAGGCAACGGAAATGACACACCGCTATGATAATAGTGAAAATGTTCAAGCCACCATACCGGAGCTCAATTTAAATTCGCAAAATTTCCTAAAAACGAATTGCAAACAAAAAATTTAATAACTACCCGTGCCCGTAAGAATTTCAATGTCTTATTTATTTAAGGACGATAATGCAATAACAGATTCGACGGAACTGTGTAGAGCTAGCTGCAGAGTTTGACGCGTTCGTAATGGTTTCAAGCTTTCTGTACGATATTTTTTGGCCATTTTCGCACGAGGCATGCGTTCATGGATGTTGATATAAGTACGAAGCAAGGGAAGAATCGGATTCTCATTGTAAGTCTCGTCGTACCATTCGGATAGAACGTTAGACACCGTCGACGTAATTCCCACACAGTCACCGGGAATTCCTTTGCACATCGGCTCAGTACCTCTTTTTCTCTTTCTTTCCCGTTTGGAATTATTGAGCGAAGACCGGGCTGGTTCTACTCTCGAAGAAAGCTCGTCGGGTTTCGCTTACACGGTCGTCTCCGCGTCTTCAGAAAACCCGACGTAGCTCACCGGATTCTCGAATATCCTTGACGAGCAATCGAATTTTCGTGACATGCACAACCGAATCTCCCGTTTCTTCCGATCTAATAGTCACGCGATCGCTCCGGATCCTCGAGTTCTAATATTATTTTTTTCTTTTTCTCATTTGTTCGTTCTTCAATCTTTATTCTTTCTACGGACTCAACGCCCCGTGCCAGTCTGTATAATGTAAAAACAACTGCCGGAGTCGTAAAACTTTCTACGAGTCGTTTTGAACGGCTCTTTAAACATCTGTTATCCGGGCGAAACCCGACTAGCTGAGTCTTGAAGAAATATATTACGACGCATAAAAAGATAATCCAAAAGCTTCTAAAAAAATAATTATTTTTTTTCCACAACGACGCGGTGTGATTGCGTTAAACGAACCGAACGACGAATTCCCCAGGCACGATTCCCTCTTGCGCGTGAAAAATCCAACTTTCCGTACAAAGATGAATTTACCGTCGGGTCGAAATTCTATCGGAAAAGCACGAAATCTTATTAGAATTTTAAAAATAAAAATTTAATAACATTTTTTTTCAAAAATCGAACAAAAAAGCATGGAAAACTTGAATACCCACTTGAACTGTATTATCAAATTTTATTTCCAATTATTTTTTTTTGTCTTCAAAGAGATAATTACATTTTTTATCAGCTCATTTATGCGTCTGCACCGAAGCAAGAGACGACGAGTAGTCCGTGCGAACGGTGTCAGCCGGTTGCCACGGCGCCAGTAGTAAAGGCAGCGTGTAGTCGGACGTGGTTACCCGCTCGCTTTGCAGGCGAGTGAGGGAGTGCGGATGGCCCGACATTTTCCTCACGTCACGAGGATTACCGGGTGTAGGCAGACTGCGGAGGCGTTGCGGGATGCGGTCTCGCTCTCTCACGTTGGGTATTACCTATAAGCCTCCCCCGCACCGGTGTGGAATCCTCTTGGCGGGCTGCAACGAGTGCTGCGCCTCGCAACTGCTGCATCGTGACAGATAGTGCGAGTCCTGGTTGGGAACCTTTGCCAACCGTCTACCAATAGAATCGCGAAATGGAGAAAATATATTCGGTAAATCAAGAGGGAAATCATATTGGGACCGTTGCCCGATTTACAAATAGGCAGAGGACGTGCTGTTTTAAAGCTGAATTAAAAAAAGCTGGAATATGAAATTTGCAAGCTGCTCCCCCAGAATCGGAGATATTGTGAGATTCTTCCTCTATAAAGAAGCCAAAGTCGATATAAATAATTTTTTCATGGAGTAAGATAGTCACAATATCTTCAATTCTGTAAGAGCAGCTTGCAAATTTCAACTTCCAGCTATCCAGAATTCTGAGGATGCAATTTGCAGGTTTCAACTTGTTTCGAATGATGCAGGGTCTGATAAAAATGTATTTAGGATGCTGTCATTACTTGAATATGATGGATTACGATTCTCATTAGATATTATAATCCATTGTTATATATAAAATTATATTGTATTATTATTATTACGTACAAAATTCTAAATGGAATATTTGTAAATTCATATATATATGACAGTACTCTAATTATACCGAACAAAGGGATGACGATAGTGATTGAGGGTTCACTTGCGCCTCCATGGTTAATGTTCTTTGCGTAACAAGAATTCGCAGATTTCGCTGAATCGCCGCGCCGCCGTGTCGCTGTCTATCACGATTGTCGCTACGGGGATTCGACTATCTGCATTTTAGTCGCCCAAGGCACTACGAAAATCGTGCTCTCACGCTGTAGGAAATTCAGTTAGAGCGAACGCAACGCAGATAGTACAATGCAAGGTGCCAGAGCTTTCAGTGAATCTCTCACGTTGCAACGATTCAAATTATTTTCTGACCTATGAATTTCCATCAACAAATATCAATTCCTAGTCGTGATTATCGTTATAATTATGATGCTGAGAAAAAAACAAAATATTTTAATCGACAATTTAGAATACTAAAAATGAACAATTGAAAAGCTCAATGTCTGACAACATTTACTTAAGATTATATTACTGAACGAACAAAAAAATAGCCATATAAGAAATAGGGCGTTGATTCTTTTTCAAATTTGCTGATCTCGATTTGTCGAATATCGAGAAAAAAAATAGAATTAATTGACCCATTTCGATATGCCAATTTTGTTCATTATACGACGTAATTATTTTACATCAACATTTGTTCGTACCTACGATCTTTTATTTTATGATCTAGCTCTCCATAATCTATAAAGCGGACTATTCAGATTCGTTAGTTCGATCCTTTTTTCTTCGTTCCACCGTAGTTGATGGGTTTTGCGCGCACGTTATCAGGATTCACGAATGTCTCACTACTCAGCTGTCGGGCCGACTATAACCTCAAGCTTGAGTCCCAATAGAATTACCCCGAGCAGCATTTCCCAGTCCTCTCGATCGAACGACCGTTCGACGATCGAGCGCAGTTCTCTCTGCGAAACACACACACGCACACACACACACACACACACGTACAGACCCATCTATACGTATAATATATATGTATGAGAACCAGAGATGCGGGAAATCCTATTCCCCATAGCCGTCCTTCCTCTCGTATTAGCGAATCCACTGATTGCCCGTAAGCTCCTATGGAATACTAATCCTCGCGGATCATGTCAGCCCGGTTTCAGGCCTGACGACTAATCCCACCCGCATAGTCCTCTTCTCACACCCTTCGCCACGATAGACGTTATCTAATCCTCACGCCTTTTGACCCGATGATTTCAGAAAATGCGAAAGCAGTCAGGTCTTTGTCAAGGATCATCACACACACTGCATCGATACGTGCAGGGCAGAGACGATGTGCGGCGAAGTCGTCGTACCGAATGAACACCTCGATGTAAGTAATACGCGTTGAGCACTATAGACATTTTTTTCAAAGTGCTAACGCTAATCTTATTAAGCGAATCAATAGGGAAAGCTTGGACAATTTTTTTTTAATTTTTTTTTATTGACATTCTGATATGCTGACAAACAAACAACCGAAAACGATATGACTCGATAATTTTTATTTTATAACGAATAATTAGGGATTTATATTCATAGATAACAAATTAAGAGAGCTGTAATGAAATTTCGGATACATCCTTAAAAAATTATTTTCATTGAAGTGGAGGTTTTTAAATATTTTAATCACGATAATTCATTATCTGTTAGAGCAAAATAATCAATAAAGTGTCTATTTATGATATTTCCACTTTACGAATATATTTGTAGAAGATATCGGTATATATAAATTTATAATTTTATATAAACATGATTGATTGTCGTTGATAATTATAATAAGGTTTCGGCCAGGAATAAAGGTGCTTCCAGTCGTCTATTACTGCCGTTCGTCTAATTGATTCGCCGGAAGAGGGCGAGGGTTCGTTTCACGCCGATCCTCCCTCCGGCCTTATTCTTGCCTCGCTCCCCTAGCCGGAACCCTCATCGACCCATCGATTAATGTCTAATAACGTTAATGAATTTTTAATTGCGACCTCCCAAAATCGGAATCCGAACGGTCTCCGGAATAAGGAACTGCCGACGCACCCTCGGACGTTATACGAGATCCAAATATCCAGACGTCGACGGCTTCTTTGTTCTCTTCAAAATTTAGATGATCAAAACGAATAATCCATTGCGTTTCATTTTCGCCCTGTAATATTTACCGTTGCGACAGGGTAACCGAAGAGATGATCCTAACGACGAAGAACTTTTGCATATTCCACTGCGGTAATAAGGCTCGTAAGGTTTCAATGTCTCCCTTAACGAGAAGGGATGCCCCATTTATTCACGCGTCGACGGAATTTCCGAGTGGCTTGACGAAAAATAATTCCAATATTTTTAAACAATTACCTAAATTGACGATAAACAAAGAGTATTTGAAAATAATTTTTTTATTCAAAAAACGATAAAATAGTTTAAGCCATATGACTTCACTTATTGGCAATAGTTGGTTAAAGAAGACTCAAAGGCCAATAATTTAACTCGTAAATGATGAACTATCGAATTATTTCTATCCCAGCCAAATCATCCATCAATTGGCATGAATAAAAATAAATATTGCAGCCAATCCTTATTTCATTAAAGCATCGAATTTTTTTTTAATCAGTCGAATATTTTCTTCAAGAAATTTCATTCATATAGTTATCGATAAAGTGAGGTGCGAATATTTCATTATGATAAATAAAAAAAATACGTGAGATAATTTCAACAGATTCTTTGCATAATGACAAATTCTTCAAGAAACTCGAGACTATCCCGCTTTTGATTGTGTCGTTGTAGCCTCCTCTGAATTGAATGAAAAAAACCACATGCCTGAGTAACCGGAACGACGCGTGTGGATGTCGCATTAGGAACCCTGGAAACGCCTAATCGGTGTCTTATCGTACTTATTAATCAAGTAGCGGAGCGAAGAAACCAGAAAGTCGCGTGGCGCGT
The DNA here is from genome assembly GCA_963971145.1 of Sussaba pulchella. Lineage (NCBI taxonomy): Eukaryota > Metazoa > Arthropoda > Insecta > Hymenoptera > Ichneumonidae > Sussaba > Sussaba pulchella. The sequence goes on from OZ020164.1 coordinate 208,003, forward strand.
GGCCACTCTGTTTACATTGAACGAATTAGGAGGGCCGCGTTATCGGAAGACTTATTATATCGTCAAGATTAATGAACGTCGCTGCTCGTGGTGAGAAAATTCTTCACCGAACAGAACAAAAAAAACCAAGATCCAAAATTCCGGCAGAAATAATTTTTCAAAAATAATCATCCAATATAAATCCGAGCAAAATTTATGTTTTATTTGTTTACTCATTCTTGAGACGCAAAATTTTTTACACATTTTCCAACGTATTCCAAGTATTCAATTATTTTTAATTATCAATATTTCTCTTTATTGAAATTATTCTTGAAACATACCATTTCAAGACTTTATATACCATTGTATTGTATTTTTTTATATACCATTAAAAAATTGCCAATAAAAATTTGGAACGGTATATAACAAAACAGAACACAACGAGCCGTGCGTTAAATTTCGGGATTCTTTTTACTGCTGTGCTTTTGTCGTAGAAAAATGTTTTCTAAAAAGTTAGTTTCTAGTTGGCGGAAATTTATCGTGCAGTCTACTTGCCTCTATCTCTCGCCGAATTTTGTAACCCTACCCCGTGCTCCTTGCGGGTTTGGTCGTTATACGGTTAATATAAGAGGGTTTGCCACGGCTCACACAGTGGTAACGAAGATAATGGTCCCAGTTCCTGAGACACAACGCGGTACGTCCGTTCGTCGTTTCCATCGCAGAAAGCACAGAGGAAACGAGATTATATGTACATAAACACATATATATATATGTAGACCGAAGAGCTGCGAGCTCGTCCTTCTCTTATTTTCTAAGTCCTCATGATTAATGTTACGTTTCGCTTTAAGGGCAACTTCCCTTCCCGACAAGTAGCACCATTTTCATGTTTCCGGGGCGAAAAACGCGCGCAGTAATCCAATATCACTTCTAAACCGAGCCGAGTATCCACCCAATTATTTATCATGTAAATGGCTCCATGAGGATCGATACATTTGCTGACATTCGTTTCCACACTTATTTTTGTTCTCGTTCTGACAAAACGTCGTCAAATGTTTGGGAATGAGACTCTCATTACTCTACCTTGGAATTAAAAATTGCGATTTCCAAAGTGCTGTAAATTATCATACTCAAGTGGAGACATGGACATTTTAATTAGCATGAAAATTGGATATATTTTTTAATGTCAAATACGAGGTTTAAAACTATTTCCCACGTCTAATGAAATTGCTACATATAAAACCTCGAAGGTATAAATATCTGCGGTCAATTTTACGAGAATTTAAAAGGGGTCGGTAGCGGAGAAAACAGATTATCCGATATTTTCTGCTCATTATTATTAGTTTCCACGTAATACAGCAAATGAGGAAGACGGTGTAAGAAAGTGAGAAGGGCACGAAAGGGTAAAATGTATATAATAGGTACCTGTACCTTCGTGACTGCGGTTATACTCCCTGATCGCGGTTCCTCATTAGTGGTAACCATATTACCACCCACTTATACTCCAATTACTTCGATCTTTTCCCGTCCCTCGAAAATCCCTCCCATATATATACGCCACATCCCCGGGGGCTCTCTTTCATCAAGGCAAGCAACGATGCTGTCATTAACACGAATCATCATTTACAACCCACCGTTTGCAACGTGGCTTCCACTGCCTTTATATATATTTTTTTTTCTCTCATGTGAAAGCATGAATCCTGTCCAATATTAATTTTATGTTCTTTCATCAATATATAATCTGCTCGTATTAATAATGTCTGTCATAAATCATGACTAATTGCTCCGAAACCCATCCTACAATTCAGTTATGTGCGAATCAATTTGCACGCTAAAATCGAATAATCGAACTTGCGATTGAAATGCGACCAATTCTTTTCAATAACAATGTGATTCGCCTACAGTGCATTTTTTGTTGAGTATGAGGGTTTTATGGTTCGATGGAAAATATTTTATCGCCCATTCTGGACTCACAGATTTTTGTGTGCTTCGAGCAATCAACGTTCAATAATGATGCAGCAACAATTAATCAGTTATTGCCAGATACATTGATCTGTAATTTAATTAGTCAATATCGTTTCGGGATTTCGATAAATATTATATCAATGTATTTTATGGAATTGATTTATCGTTTGATAATTAATTTCGTTTCGTTCAGGTTTGCCGAACGTGCAACGCTACCGGACACAAGTGCGGAGTAGCGGAGGGTAGTACCGCGGGGGCGGGAATCGACGGTGCCGATTTCGTGTTCTACGTGTCGGCCATGCAGACTGAAAGGTGTCACAAGGGTTTGACGGTCGCGTACGCTGCTCACTGTCAGCAAGAAGCTGCTCTAGATCGGTGAGTCAAACGTATTTATCGGCGTATAGAAAACAAAATTACCAAATGAATAAATGAATAAATGAATAAATGAATAAATGAATAAATGAATAAATGAATAAATGAATAAATGAATAAATGAATAAATGAATAAATGAATAAATGAATAAATGAATAAATGAATAAATGAATAAATGAATAAATGAATAAATGAATAAATGAATAAATGAATAAATGAATAAATGAATAAATGAATAAATGAATAAATGAATAAATGAATAAATGAATAAATGAATAAATGAATAAATGAATAAATGAATAAATGAATAAATGAATAAATGAATAAATGAATAAATGAATAAATGAATAAATGAATAAATGAATAAATGAATAAATGAATAAATGAATAAATGAATAAATGAATAAATGAATAAATGAATAAATGAATAAATGAATAAATGAATAAATGAATAAATGAATAAATGAATAAATGAATAAATGAATAAATGAATAAATGAATAAATGAATAAATGAATAAATGAATAAATGAATAAATGAATAAATGAATAAATGAATAAATGAATAAATGAATAAATGAATAAATGAATAAATGAATAAATGAATAAATGAATAAATGAATAAATGAATAAATGAATAAATGAATAAATGAATAAATGAATAAATGAATAAATGAATAAATGAATAAATGAATAAATGAATAAATGAATAAATGAATAAATGAATAAATGAATAAATGAATAAATGAATAAATGAATAAATGAATAAATGAATAAATGAATAAATGAATAAATGAATAAATGAATAAATGAATAAATGAATAAATGAATAAATGAATAAATGAATAAATGAATAAATGAATAAATGAATAAATGAATAAATGAATAAATGAATAAATGAATAAATGAATAAATGAATAAATGAATAAATGAATAAATGAATAAATGAATAAATGAATAAATGAATAAATGAATAAATGAATAAATGAATAAATGAATAAATGAATAAATGAATAAATGAATAAATGAATAAATGAATAAATGAATAAATGAATAAATGAATAAATGAATAAATGAATAAATGAATAAATGAATAAATGAATAAATGAATAAATGAATAAATGAATAAATGAATAAATGAATAAATGAATAAATGAATAAATGAATAAATGAATAAATGAATAAATGAATAAATGAATAAATGAATAAATGAATAAATGAATAAATGAATAAATGAATAAATGAATAAATGAATAAATGAATAAATGAATAAATGAATAAATGAATAAATGAATAAATGAATAAATGAATAAATGAATAAATGAATAAATGAATAAATGAATAAATGAATAAATGAATAAATGAATAAATGAATAAATGAATAAATGAATAAATGAATAAATGAATAAATGAATAAATGAATAAATGAATAAATGAATAAATGAATAAATGCATAAATAAAAGAATTAACCGTCGCTTGGGTAATAAATTATAATTAACCGAAAAAAAGTTAATGAATAATAAAACTATTATTATTCATTGCGAATTGATTGATTAATTATTTACGCCTAACTAATATCGGTATGCCTTTGAGATTCGACGAATTATCAACAGCCTAGCCAACCAACGAATTTTATTTTTCATTTTTTTCATCGTCCAAAACGTAACGAGTCGGATTTCTATTTTTCCCCTTGAATTCTCCAGCTTTTCGAAATTCTTAAATTTGCAAAAATCAATCAACGCGGGGGCAGCAATTTTAATATTCTCGAGTGGCATTAAGGCAAAATTCTAAACGTTTGTGACGTTATCTTTTGTGCCTACGTGATCCCCAATTTCGCAGGCTTTGTCTTAATGAGTCTCGGAATAATGCAGAAAATAAAGTAATCACGATGCAAATCAGTGATCGCTTAATAATAACGTAACTCGTGAGATAATTGCACGGAACTTAATTGAGCAATATTTCTTGAATTCGCCGAGCCGTCAATTCGTTGAAATTACACGGGCAAATGCGCCAAGTAAAAGTTGTTGTGATTTGCGTTAAACCCGTTGATACGCGTTAGGTTTCGGTTCGTCGTCCTCGCTGCCCACGGTAGCGTTTCACCTGGCGTTGTTCAACGCGTTGGGCGTACCTGGTTGCACGCGATAACAACGTCACCCTCGCGGTAATGAATGTCATATCGATCCTCGGCATCCATCGATCAAACGGAAGAATAATGCACTTGGGAAAGGCGCGAGGGAGTAGCGGAGGAGGGCGAGGGGGCGGGTTAATATATATACAGGCTACAGGTTTACCGGTGGCGAGGGAGGGTAACGGTACTTTGGACGAAGGAAAATTACGGTGCAACCGTGTTCGGCATACTGCGGGTATAAATCATCATTACGAGACCCGCTCTGGCGTATTTTATCTCGCGCTCTCCCTTTTTCTCGCCCTTTTTCACTCTCTCTCTCTCTCCCTCTCTCTCTCTCTCTCTCTCTCTCTCTCTCTCTCTCTCTCTCTCTCTCTCTCTCTCTCTCTCTCTCTCTCTCTTTGTCTCACCGGGCCTGGTTTTTTTTAATTTCCCATTATATTCCCTTGAATCATTCGACGGTCGGTCCGGAGCGAGTACCCCTATGTAAAAATGTACGAAAATAAAAAATAAAATAAATAAAGGAAGACTGGAGAGATTAAGTTCAGGGCAATTGGCTCGAATTAACATTTTTTCTAAGATTTCAATTTCTATCGTATTTTCATCCTTCTTCTCGAAGGATACAGAACTATGGGTTTAATGAATTTTGGAAATTGGTTTTAACCCTTATTAAATCTATGTTATAATCAATAAATTATTCGCCATAACTTATCCGACATGGAGGTCTGTGTATGTTTTTTTTTAACAAGGCGGAAAACTTTGTTATCGTAAATTAAAAGAATATAAATCGCTCAACTTTTTTAATTGACAATCATATTGTAACGTGTATGAGCTATCATTAACGGCCTCACGTAGCCTCGATCGAGTTTTCAAGTCCTGGGCCGGCTTTCGCGTAATTAATTTTTTTTTAGTACGGCGCTTGAAAGCTCCACTAGGTACTCCGGCACGTTGTTCGTTGTTGCGCAGCTTGTACAGAACTCGCAGCACAAACCAAGATCTTAACGAGAAACCCCGGGCTCAAGGGTTTGGATCCGGGTCGTTGCGTTCACCGTAGTTGTTTTTTCTTCTTTTCCTTTCCTTCTTACGTTGACAGGCGATCACAGTCTGATTTTGCCTTCATTAAAAGTTATTTCATTATCAGATTAACCTTCTCGCGTTGTCCGCCACCTTCATCGCAACATGGCTCACCGTGTTCAATTCCTTTCATTTAACCGATTTGTCGTCCGCTTGTGGACATTATTCACTCCCTCCTGCTTATTCAGCGTCAAAGACAAGCTAATTACTTGAAATTCTGTTTACTCGTGACCGGGTCTTGTGGGCGTAAAACCGTGACTGATGGATTACAAAACGTAGATATTATTTTTATTCACAAGATTAATACTCCCACTGCGAAAAATAGCATGGTAGAAAAAAATATCGGTCCAGCCGCGAAGAATAAAATCGTTTCCCGTAACTAATTGTAAGTATAGTAACAAACATAATGGGTGTCGTATCGAACGAATTTGAAATCAATGAAAATGAATTACTCATATATATTATATTTTATTATCTTATTATATTATTAATATTATTATTATTCATATTACTCTATCTGAAATACTTTTTTAACTGACTGATGCTATGGTCAGTCACGATAGAGCTATCGAAATAATTCTGTTTGTATTAATTCTAAACGATTTGGATGAATTATTATTTAACAACGGATTCAGAAATCTGACTGGAACTATAAATTATGATAATTTAGTAATAAAAGAATTTTAAATAAAGTTTAATCAAATAAATGGTCAATACTGACGTGAGTGTAATGTCCTACATCGGTTGAGTCGCCACGAGTGCGAGTGAAATAACGTCATTGGAAGCTTGCGTTAAAGCGAACGAGACGGACATAAATACGCAGCACATTATCCCTTAACCACCTTCGTAACATAGCATTGGCCATTAAATTGCCTGGTTTGAGTCAACAAATTAGTTTGCCAATCGTCTTAACGATTGAGCGAACATTTCGAAAATCGTTATCGATAGATTGTCGGTGAACAGTGCTCCATTCCGTCCTCGGTTTGAAAAGTCGTGGACGACGGTGCGTAGGGTCGTGCCGAGTTGAGACTAATATTGCAGAGTTTCGATTTATCGCAGGCCAATCGCCGGTCACGCGAACCTCTGCCCCGGAAGCATCAGCACGAAGCCCCAAGAGCTGGAGACCCTGCTGAGTACCGTGAAGCACGAGATTCTCCACGCTCTTGGTTTCTCCGTCAGTCTGTACGCCTTCTACAGGGACGAACACGGCGAACCGAGAACTGCAAGGCGAAGCGAGACTGGAAAACCGCCCCTTAACGAAAGGTAAGTCGAAGCACCACTCTTGACAGGACATATTTATTTGTCTTTCCAAATTTCGTTATATAAGACGAAAAAGCCTGGTTTATTGTACAGTACAACCTTGTTTTTTGGAAAAGGGAGGGAACGAAATACGCGCCAATCGCTGTTACGAATATAGAAGTTGTCGATACTGATACTCAATGAGGTTTCCCCACCGTACGTCACGTCAATTCGTATAAGTACCGCATGGTGGGGGTAACCGTCCCACGGATCGAAGTACCGGTAATCAAATGCGGAGTGTGTTATGTACCCGGAAAATGTGTTTTAGATTGCAGACACACCAATGGAGTCAGAACACCATCAGAACCGTGATAAGACCTCAGTGGCAAGTGCACGGTGGTCCTGTCCAGAGATGGATGCAAATGATCGTTACACCCAGGGTACAGGCCGAGGTACGAGCGCACTTCGGATGCCCGCATCTCGAAGGCGCTGAACTCGAGGATCAGGGCGGCGATGGTACTGCTTTGACTCATTGGGAAAAACGGGTCTTTGAAGTAAGCTACAACAATACAAGTTTGTGGCTATCAGTGCCTTTTATTCATTTTTCGAATATTACTTTCTACGTTTTATCTGCATTATTTTTTTATTTCGTTCAAACTTATTCACTATCAATAACATCGATAAATCGTTATCCTCAGAACGAAGCAATGACGGGAACTCACACTCAAAATCCAGTCTACTCGAGAATCACCCTGGCTTTGATGGAAGACACCGGATGGTACAGTGCTAATTATTCGATGGCCCAGGAACTCGGTTGGGGACGTAATTTGGGCTGTGATTTCGCTATGAAATCCTGCAAGGAGTGGATATCTACGAAATCAGCGCGGTTATCGTAAGTTTAACTCCATCAATTCCTTAAAATACACTAACAAATCAACCATCTAATACTTCCTTCAATTATATGCTATCAAAAAAAAAAAAAAAAAAAAGGGAAACTACAGAGCAAAAGTGAGTTGCTGGCTCGAAAATAATAAAAATTATGTTCCATATAAAAATTGTACGATGCAAAAACGACACCGACAAACGAATAACATTAAAAAATAATTCATCTCGTTTCAGCGGCAAAACAATTCATCCATTTTGCAACAAAGTAAAACAGGATCCTCTGCAAACAGAATGCACGGACGACCGAAGCTCCGTAGCGTTATGCAACTTGATCGAACATCCTTTGCCTCTTCCAAACAAATATCAGGTATTTTCATGCTATAAAAAAAAAAATTTACCCATTCCCATTTTAGCATTCTATAGAATGTATTAATTTTTTAGTTTTTGTTTTTTTTTTTCTCTTAGAATTTCGATAAGATACCACACGTAACTCCAGGCAGAGAACCGTATTATGGCGGATCGGTATCTCTTGCCGATTACTGTCCGTACATACAGGAATTTACGTGGCGTGCCAAGAACATCGTCGTTCGAGGTTCTCACTGTTTGTACGAGGAAAACAATCCCCGTAAGTTGTTAACCCGACGAACTATGCAATTGCTCATTAATAATAGCAACGATATCTTTGCGAACGTTCCAGATCCGGAAAAAAACTTTGCCCTGGAGAAATACGGAGCTCGATCGAGATGTTTCGATCATACCAATCAAATGTGGGAGGAGAGAACTTGCAAGCAAGCCAGACAGTGGCAGCATTGGGGCTCCGGGTGTTATCAATACAAGTGCGAAGCGGGTAGACTGCATATAATGGTAAGTTTGAATTCCATCGTCGACGTACGGGAATGTAAAAAGAAATTTAACAAAAAAATTGAATTAAAGATTTTATTAAATCCTGGAACTGAGGAGGAACATTTTTGTGAAATAAATCATCCATTAAATCATTTTTTGACGAGTTTGATTTGATAGGATAGCGGATGATGGCCTCTGTGACAATGACCTCTGTGATGGCGCCGTAACAGAGTTCGCCCGACGGCGACGCCAGGCGACGCCAGGCGACGCCAGGCGACGCCAGGCGACGCCAGGCGACGCGACCAGTGGATCTCAATCTGCGGTTCGTCGTCCAAATTTCGGAGCCCGTAGCTATCGCCATTTTCGAATCATCGCAGACGGACATGATAATTAAAATTGGATATCCATTGAACATCCGAGAAAAAGATTATCCGCCAACTACGGGCTCGGAAATTTGGACGACGAACCGCAGATTGAGACCCACTAGTCGCATCGCCGTCGGGCGAACTCGGAAATAGGGAAGGAGGCCCGAGGCAAACTGACACGGGGCGATCATAACAAAGGACGTCGTCACAGAGGCCACCATCGATCGTCGATAATAAAGCTCTCATTCGTGCAATCTAAAAAGATTGCTGAAAGTGCGAGCGACATAGCCGAATATTTTCTATAGTCTTATTCTACGAAATTATTGACAACGAATAATCACAAACATCAATGAGAACATAAAAATTATTCGGGAAAATAATTTTTCATTTTTATCATACAGGTAGATAATTATACCTACACGTGCTATCACGCGGGGCAAGAAATCGGTATTCGGATTATACAGAACGATTGGCTCCACAAGGGCGCATTAAAATGTCCACCCTGCAAGGACATTTGCCAGGTAAGACTGTCACTGATAAAAATAAATAAATAAATTGATAACAACAATGGCTATAACGCTCTAATTTTTCTCCACGAATTCATCCTCGGCTGAACTGAAAGTATTTTGTTTGTTCGTAATGTAATCATAGGCGGAACTGCAGGCCCGGGACGAATGGTGCAAGCCAGGGGACGAACATCCTCCAGCGACTTTTTATCACAGAGACGATCTCGACTGCGGGGCCGCCAACGAAATAGCCTCAACCATATTCACCCTAGTCGTCGTCATTGTTCTCTTCCTCGTCAGATGATCTGCCGAATGCGTTTAGCTAATTTTTTAGAATTTTATCGAAAAACAAACAAAAACAATAAACAAAAATAGCCGAAGAAGAAGGAAAAAAGACGAAGTAAAAAAATCACACAGCGATATTTAGAAAGCCATAATCTAGACTCTGATCGACTCCGAATCTCGGCGAGACGTAGTTACCTCAAATTTCGTTCTTCAAGTCATTTGGGAAACTTTGAATTTTGTTCGTGTCGATACTTCCACGATAAAAACAAATGAAAAAAATAATCGCGGGCAATGACCGAGCATATTCGACTCACCGAAACTCGGAAATGAGATATTTATTTATTGATAAAAACGGAAAAACAAAAAGAACAAAGAAAAATGGCCGGTCGTTATTCCGGAACGCTCTCTTGGGTTATCTCAACATTCAGATTATTTTTCTGGTTATCAAAAACTTTATTTTTTCGGGAATTTGAATTTTAATTTTTTTTTTTTAAATATTTTCGTCGACTCATTGATCGATTGTTATATATCGGTGTGACCGATGTTCCCCTGGAAAAGGTGCTGCGACATCAGCAATCCTTGATATCAGAGATTTACGCTTATCGGTAAAATTATTTCGATCTTGAGGTAAGGTCACGAATGAAAATTCTTATTTTATTAACTCGTACGATTTTCATTGAGTTTGCCAAACGCAACGAATCGAGCGTATTAGTCGATTTGGAGTCCCGGAATCGTCATTGACTCAATAAAAATATATTTGAAATGATTTTTTAAACTAATAACTATCATTAATTATTGCGCAACAATAAAAAAATTCACATTTCTGCAACGATTATAAATTAATTGAATAAACGATGGTTTTTTAATGAATTATACGATTTAATAGGAATTAAAATCCATGATAATTTAGGAATGATTAAGTATTTTAAATATATATTTTTATTGAATAAATGACAATCGTTGACGGCGACTAGTTCAGCTACACGTGTTTTTCGTTGACGCTCCAAAGGACAGTCGCTCAATCGATCGATCGATTATCCGAGAACAAATGGTTCTATGAGGAGCAACGCGTTGCGGTAATCGGAAAAGCGACGAGGTCAGTGGCAAGGAGAATGTAATCTATAGGTCATTAAGTCGTGTGACGCGACATCGCGCACAACCGTGCATACCGTGTAAAAGTCATATCGATAAAAAGATTTTTAAAAGTGTAACAAGTTAAGCTATAAAATTATGGAGTTAAAAAAAATTTTAATCGAAGAAAAAAAAGCGATTTATGCAAAGAATTCAAGAGAATAATGGCAAGTCGCGGAAACTCACTTATATTAAGTAAGAAAGGATCATGTTATAAACTTGTAAACGATGTACGAAGTTGAAAAACACACACACACACACACACACACACACACACACACACACACACAAACCACGACTGTACATAATTTTTAATAACAAATGATAATGAGAACGAAAAAAGGAGAAGAACAAACATAAAAATATTATTAATTAAGTATGTGGGCCATCGAGATTGAGCTCAAGCCACTGCGACTTAATTAAACGATGTTTGTAAGCGTCATCGAGTTTGGAACGAAATTTTTTAAATACAAAATTTATGGGAATCTCGATATACTATCGTTTTCCGTTTTTTTTCGAAGCGGTGAGCATTATTGAATATGAAGCGGCGTGTTTTTTTAATATCACGTATTTTCGCAGTCAAAAACGTTAATATCAAAGTCAAAAGGGTAAGACGAGCGTTGGATTGAACATTCCGTAATACGTAAATACGTGGGCGACATTCCACACTTGACAGAGAGTTTGTTTTCGTGTTAGAAAGTATAGTTACATTTTTGTCAGAGATTTTTTAATTATCTGCCGAGTTTTTATCACGATCCATTAAATATTATAGGACCAAATGTTCAAAGTGTTTATATAAAACGGTCGAACAAAATTTCTATAATTCAACAAAAATTTATTGCCAGAGAAATTATTTTGAAATATTTTGTTCTTTATTCTGTTGCTTTAAAAAAATATTATTACCAATCGATCACAATAATCAATCTTGCGTTGATATAATTCATGTATTTGATTTTGTAAGTTGACTTCTTGTGTTACTTTTTCGAATTTTATGAAAAATAATTCTCCAATAGGTTCCGCATTGTCGCATCCAAATTTTATTAAAACAAATAAGGAACAATATAAGTATCTTACAATAAATACTTCGGGAATTGCGTTCCTTTATTTAACTTCACAGTTGAATAATGATTTTTAAACGTTTCATAAAAAATTATTAACAAACGTCGTTCGGGTCGTTTTTTTTTTTCGCAGCTAGTGCTCTCCGATGTGTACCCAACTATACATATATTTAGTATATATGATAAATATACAAGTGTTAGTGAGAGTGACAGACCGGGAGAACAAGAGAAAACGATGAACGTGAGAGCGAAAGAGTGCGAATGAGGCAAAAGTTGTTACTAATCGTGTGAGAATCACTTGTAATAAAGTGCTCCCTTTGTGATTAAACGACATTGAAGCATCCTGAAAATTTTTATCGCCCCTACCTGATCTATCCGAGCTCAGTGCCTTCTTTCGATGACTTTGAGACTCAAATCTGCATTCATGTTGTACAACTTCTTTTAATTCTTACAAACGATCGAAGCAAGACCGTGACGCTCGTACGTTCCTATGATGTTGATGGGGTCAATTGTATAGGAGGGATGGTACCTGTAAGAGATAATCTTACCGAATGAGATTCAGAGAAAAAGGTAGTGATGACCTGTTTGCAATCAGAGACCTGAGGGTGGATCAGGCCAAATCAACTCAATGTTTAATATACTTTAAGTACGATAATTACGTCCACTTCATCAAAGGGCCTCACTTTCAATGCAACGAACCTTGAGTGACAGTCAAATATTCTTCAATGGTTAAAAATATTTGTTAAAATTGCCGCCGGATGTGCCTCAATTCCAATTTTTTTTTTTTTTTTTTTTTTTTTTTTTCCGGAAAGTAGTACAGAAATAACGTCAATTGTAGATCAATCAATTTATTAATTCATAACTGATCATGAGCTATAATTAAACGTTACATTTTGGTAGTATTTTACGTTTTCATTCATTTTATTTATTTTCACCCTCGATGTGCGTAGCGAGAAAGAGAAGTCGTATGAAATTCCAGTCGAAGCTCTTCGGTATTCGTTTCGATAAAATCTGCGACGTTTTTGTGTGTCATCTTCGTAATCACAAATTTGTATTTTTATAAATTTCTTATCGTCAAAATTATGTTTGACATCTGAGGACGTTTATAAAATCCGAAACAAAGACCAAGAGATTGAATTAATTACGTTCGTTAAACATCGATTACAAAATGTGTTTTTCGCCGCTTCGACGGCTGAACACGTTACAAATTGTTATAGTATTGTTCTCGAATATTTAAATATTACAAATAACCGCGAACAATCGTGAGGTCCCTTTAAATATAAGTGCATCTTCACACACAAATTCGAACGTTGATTGTTATCTTGACCTTGCACAAACAAACGCACAAAAATTTCACACACTCATTCTTCATTTCGTTCATCGTTACTTTTATTTAATTCAATTTTTTCAATATTTTTAGAAAACCGGATCATCGACTATCGGCCAGTTAACTATCAAATGAATTATCTTACGGATAATCCATCAATCTCGTGGCGCAATATCCGTACGTTCGGATAATTATAACGCTTTCGACGTTCGACCAACAATTTTTATCTAGGCATAAAAAAAAGTTCTCAGTACTTCGTGCGAACGAAAATAATTTATGATTTCGTGGAGCATTGTCGTGGACGAGGACGATGCAAATTCCTTGACATTGCTCAGACTGCTCTTTGAAAGATAGTAACAAAAAAATTCATTCGGTCGAGCTTGAAATGGAATTTTTTTTCTTTGTCAATTAGGGATAATGTATCTGGCTTGTCTTGATATACTACGGTTAGATATATAAAGGAATATAGAGGGAAATAAATAATTTCGATAATAGAATGAGCGAACATTTACTTTATAGGGAGAGCAAAAAAATTATCTTTCAGGCCAAGATTTTGGGTAACAATTTTCGTTACCGACTGAGAATGTTTCGCTCCGTCGATGTGACTCGCGCACCGCATCCTTCGGCCTGCATCCCTCGCATCCTTATCATCAAACGCGTAGGAAATGCCAACTGTGATTAAATAAAAATTGCAGGGGATTGCACGGTGACTCAATTGCAATTTTGGCCAAAACAAAATTATCGTTTCATGGGCCAATTCCGCAGTGAATAATAAATTTGGTTTCTCACAAAGAAAATTTTATCATCCCCGAGCATTGTCATAACAGTGAATCATTTACGATGTGAAAAGGTACAAAACTTTTGTTGGCAAACGAAATTTATAATGCTATATTTTTATTGAAAATCCCTTGTCAAGTTTTATTACTACGTTTCCGCGATTCCATAACTAATTTTTCGATATAATTAACAATGGTCACGAAACAATCCAGTTTGTTACTGATCGCGAGGACCTCGCAATTGTCCTTCATTAAAAAAAAATGGAATCTACGAGCTCTCGACGAGTCCATTCAAGATCATGAAAACGGTTCGCCTTTCGCGTTACTTGTCAGAGCCCACAAAAGTTCCAAGGTTTTACTCTTCTCTCTCGAATGAACCGAAAATCGTTGGTAACAGAGCCAGAAAGGTCGCGCGACAAATGTCATCACCCAAGTTTCATATATACTACTGGTCTGGCAGTGCCCTCACGCTCGCTTGGATAGCATCGAAGCGCGAATTTGTACGAACCGATTCTCGCCCATTATTTCTCTTCGTTCAGTGCACTATGTGCCATTTTTTCCGTATGAGCGTAAGGAGAACCACGCTTGAAATAATTTTGTCTGTATGTGAGAGAAAAAAAGAGGGGAACAAAAAGAAAATAGATTGAAACTCATGCGGCCACTTCGATGAAATTCGTTATAAGTAAGATGAATGATCGTGGAGCTTTCACCAGAAGTTCAAGAAACAGCGTGAAGAAAGAAAAGTGAATTTTGAAAAATTACGGATTTGGGAATTCGCATTGAAAATAGAGTATTGAAGATCATTTGGTTGGTAAACCGGATTTCAAACCGAGTCAACGTTCCGAAGAAGATCGGGCAAACTAATGAACCAAGCGTGCTCGAGTCTGCGTCTCCGCCATTGCGATCGACGTCCGCGTATTCCGGCTGGTTCGATAATTCCCTCAGGATTGGAAATATGACGACAATTGCCTACCAGCATCGATCGTCCAGCGATCATCCACCGCAAGCGGGACGATTGTCCGAATGTTCGTAAAGAAAGATGCGATGATCCTATCGATGTATCGATCGCTCGTTTGTCATTCCCCTCTGGCTGATTCGTCTCGAAAAATGAGTCTCGACGGTCCGTCGTCGAATAATTCGCCGCCACGCGATACTAACTTCGATGATCCGGGGACGCTGGATCCTCAGTTTGCGTGGCGGCGTCCCTGCTTCACGTCATGCACGTGGCGTCATTGCAAATCGCACGACCGGTCTCCCACGGCAATGGCGGTGGCGTGTGGACCAGGGAAGGAGTTGAACATCGAGCCATTGAACAACGATCAATCGAACAACGTTCCATACCTGAGAAAAAACAATCATGGAGAAGGTCAATGACAAACGGGTAGAACGTACAGCGATATACGAGTATACAGATAAATTCGTTTGGCTCGGTGAACAATTCTCTGCGTCGTACAATATGTGATAATTCAGAATCTTCTTGTAAGGCAATCCATTCCG
The DNA here is from genome assembly GCA_963971145.1 of Sussaba pulchella. Lineage (NCBI taxonomy): Eukaryota > Metazoa > Arthropoda > Insecta > Hymenoptera > Ichneumonidae > Sussaba > Sussaba pulchella. The sequence continues at coordinate 223,427 of OZ020164.1, forward strand.
CCCCGCCAACCATTTCGCCCCGGATTCCTCGAAGCTCGAACAGATTGCGTTACGAAACTTCGTTCGACGAACAGGTGGTCACGTCCGTTCGAATAGGTAACGATCATGAGAAAATATATTACAAAAGAAGGTGAATAAGCTATTCCGATAGTATTCAAAATGGGATTACCCGATGTTAACCGGATTCAATTTATCGCGCCGCGGTGGTAATTTCCATAATTTTCATGCAATCGAAAAGCAAATTGTTTGGTTTATTATTACTCGGTTTTATTCATTCGGTTATCGCTATCGATGGAATATTTATTCCGTCATTAGTGCAGGCAATCTTTCGCTGTTCGGTCATTTATCGATTTATTGTTACCCATTATGAAGAGTAGGAAAATATTAATTATGAACCATAAATGAAGAGCCTAATGAATTAATAGTGTTCATCCATTATAGGGAATAAATGAAAAAAAAAATTTTTAAGTTAAAGTCACCTGATAAATCAAGTCCACCGATGCTGCAGACGTCCAGCCCGCCGGTACTCGTCGCGCAACAATGATGCTTCGAATCCAGTGGCTTCTGTCGGCATAGAATCTTTGGCAAAAAATGAATGCCAAAACGCCAATACAATTAGTTCACCGTTTCGAAAGAATTTTTGTTCATTTACTAAACATTATTTTTGTTTATTTTTTACGTTATATGCCTGTATTACCTTGGTATAGAAAATCTCTCGGGATATACGCCGGAAGTGATTGTTGAGCAGCCAGTAGAGAAACGGATTCCAAAAGCTGTTTGAGAGAGCGAGCCACGTTGCGAGGAAGTCGAGAAACGGAGGTGGCTTGCTTCCTGTGCAAGCTGCCACAACTTCCTGGATGGTCCATGGCGTGACCATGACGATGAAACCGAGGCTCATCGCTGCCATTGTTCGCGATGCGGAGGTCGACAGTCGTCTCTCGTAAGCCACGAGCTATAAAACCAAAAGGGGGGGGGGGGGGGGCGGCGATCCCCCCAGAGCGACACGGGGCAACATTAATTCCACGACTGTCATCCATTTCCTTTAACTACGAAATGGAAATATATATCCAACGATTTACGTTCCCCCATTCCTATATGTATACAAACGTATTTATGTATATTTATTCGATTTATTTTTCTCAATCGTGAGCGCTGCATGGTTTACGAAAATGGCAGGAAAATTGTGTGTCGCCACATCTTCTATATCGCCCACCGCGACGGTGTGTAAATAGATATCCAGAGAAATGTTGGTACAATGCAAAAGCGCGATATCATTACTCTCTGGCTCTCGTACGCAGAGCTGAGAATTACCGCAGAGCCTGAAGTTAGTTTTCCGGTAAAGGATTACACGAAAGTTTGTATCGAATATGCTACACCGAGCGACGAGCTCTCCAGTTACTGAAAGCAGCTGCTCGGATAATGCTTGCACTACTGCCTCACCGGATACCACTCGGTGACTTATTTTATAATCACACTAATCTTTTCGAATTCTTTTTTTTCTGCTCTTACGTTTCGTTTTACTGTAATTTCAAGACAGACTAACGAGAAAAATCTTCTCACATAAAAGAAAGAAAAAAACATTCAATGTTTATTTCCTATCTATAGTTTTGAAAAATTATTCGAAATCATTGTTATTAGGGTATTACCGTGGATTCCTGTGATTATTATTCTTCACACTTTTGCCTCCGAAAGATGGCACGTGATCAATGATTTTCACTGGTTAACATGCAACATCAACGTATTTATCCAATTTGATTGGAAATTCCGCAGTTGATAATGATTTCATTTCATTTGCCAACATCGCTGCAAATATTTGTGCGCCGAATAATTATTAAATCATTAACGGGTGACGTAATTCGACATGTTTCGATTATTCCGTACACTTATCAGACGAAAAAATGCAACTTCGTGAACTAATCCGTCGACCTGTAAAAAAAAATATCTGCCACAAAAAATTGTTGGCTCATCCTTTTTTTTTTCAATTCGAATATTGAAACAAATTATAATGGCATAATAAAATACTCGTCGTGCGACAGAGCAAAGCAACTTAGGCTTGAGAAGTAGTTATTCCACGGTGGAACGGACCGGTGAGGCTGTACGTATATACTCAGTGTCGAGCAGGCTGTGAAACTCCGAGAAAAAAAGAAAATGTGCCGAATATGAGATATCCCAGCCGCAGGCAAACTGGTGTTATCACAGAATATAAAGCAATCGCGGCTGGGGAAGGAGCGAAGGGGTCGCCGTACCAGAAGTCGAGCTTCGTGATCTATTGCTGAAAAGTTTTTCAACCGCACTTGTTCATCCGTATATGCATGAGAAATACACGGGCAGGTCAATAATGTCTCGCGTTAGTTTGCCATTCCGTTCAGCGGGTGGAAAGTGAAACTGGGCGTAAGCGAGTCTTATGTCGTGCGATATGCTATATCTAATGTATATCTTTGCCGAGGACGGCAAAGTTTTCTGCAAAAGTTACATAATGAAATTCGATATGACAAGCGGAATGAGGGGATTCGCTTCTCCGAATTGTGCAATCGATATATTTTCTCTTAAATCGACTTACAAAGTTTCGAGAAATTTGACTATGCGTTAATTACGGCGTGCAAGCAGAATTATACCGAGGTTGCACGATTCGAGGGAACATTCTAGTGTAAAACTGGTAGAAATGTAATTTCTGTGGGAGATAAACGATTATGTCTGAATCGATCTTTGAACTCGAAAGATTGAAATATTTCTTTGTGCAACAAGAAATTTATTGGTTGAGATTAAAAAGTACGACTAGAGGATTAAATCAAAAGAATTAAGCATTATATGTAAAAAATGAAACCGAAATATGAATAATTGAAAATTGAATACCCAACACAATAAATAAAATGTCGAGGTAAACCTTGAAAAAAGATCGCAGGAATCGTCGGGAGGACAAAGGATTCAAACAACCCCAAAAGCAAACCCACAGAGGAAACGTGAACAGTGCGAACAGTCGACGAGGACGTGGATAAGGCATAGATCTTTCTACGTTTTAATGTTCTTCCTCCAGTTTTCGCCCCCCTCCCCTTCCCACACGCCGTCGTTCCCGGTCACTTTGCCCAAAATTTATTCTCGTGACGGTATATCCACCCATTCGAGTTGTGCTACGTCGAAGAGCCAATAGCCGTGCCAACGTTCTTGCCATCCTATCTAACGGGCATTTCACTGCTGGATTTTCCCGATCCGCGCGTATACAATAGCAAATTCGCCTCATCAACTGTCTAGCCAATGTTTTGTAAGCTCGCTCGTACCTTCTGAATAATGTATGACCGTCACAACCGCTTGATGACAGCCTGCTCCGTGAACCGACCGGGAACCTTGTTAGCATACATAGAATACATATGTATAGATTTATATACAGACAGAGAGATGTTTTTGACCCACTCCGAGTGCCATTTTCGAATCCTTCCCCGGTCCACCAACACTTCCCAGCTTTGCACAGAGAGGACTAAAAGTAGCGAGAGATGGATGAGCTATGACCGTAGGAAAGGAAAAGCTAGCGAAAGAAGGATAGACATTGGCACCCGTCGGGTAAGCCGGGATAAAGATGCCTCGTTGCAGCTCGACATAATGCGTCGGATCCGTATTCAACGTTCACCTCACTTTTTCTCGCCTCATATGTCTTCCGCACATGCCTAATACATGGTCTTTCATTTTCAATCGCAACGCTCTTTTTCACTCCTATTCACACTATGCTACAGCTACATTTTATTTCATCCCTCTCCGCGTGATCTCAACTCGCAAGCCTTATCTCTGATGAATGTACATGGCAAAAAATAATCAAATAATCATTCTGTCCATTAACGTCGATAAAAAATCGAACGAATGATTAACCGACACACGATTAAAAACGTCAACTTTACGATGCCTCGTAAAAATCGTCGAAGCACACGTGTCGTTCGCATTTAAACGATTTAACTCATTCCGATAACTCCCTTGTGGTATCCGAACGGTGCAAAAGAAAAAAAACGTTTTGGAGGTAATTTACCGAAAATCCGTAGCTCGTTAACGCCCACTACTACGCCTTTCAACGCCCCCCCCCCCCCTTCGACGTCTCCTGTGTCCCTTTTTTCTAGTCTACGCGACGACATTTTCCGGGCATTAAGTTGGAAAGCTCGACGCCCCATAGCGAAACGCAAAACACAGGTTAGGTGCATGAATTGGGTGAAAGAAAAGTTGGTAGAAGGTCGATGGTGGGTCATTCGCCAGTTGAAAATGGATCCCTGTCGTAAATGGAAACTCTCGCACTAATACGCGCGCAAACACCCCCAGTCACTTACGTACTTGGCTCGCGGCAATGAGTGCACTCGTGAGATTTCAACCGGCTTCTTCCATCTTTGCTCCTGTAGCACTTTTTTTGTTGTTGTTTTTATTTGCTCTGACTTTCCTCCCGAATATGATTCTTTCTACTCGGCACTCTGGGCAGCTCGATTACTTTTTACCAAACTTAGGGTGACGTTACGCAGTTTGTATGCGAAACTTTAATTTTTTTCAAGGTGTCTATACTGAAGGTCCGAGCGTGCTAGCTTTCGGATTTTGCGATAAAACGAAACGGCACGGCTGAGATAAAAAGAGAAAAAGAAAAATCGGATAAAAGCGATAGAGTTGCCGAAGCCACGCCAATATCTCGACCATTCTACCTTCTGTGCTGGTAAAAAGAGTTGAAAAAAAAATATTTCAACGAAGAAAAAAAACAAATGGATAAACGTTGTTAGAGTCCGGAAAAAAGTCTTCGATTGAACTGTGAGTGAACAAAAAACTTGTTCGGTCAGGCGTTCGACGAGGACCGGCTACGAGACCGAAGCACGATCGCCGGAAAATTCGCTTCTGCGTCCATTCGCCCTTCGACACGTTTCACTTGCACACACACACACATACATGCACACACCCACATAGCGAGCCTATTGTCACTCTTTTTTTCGTCGGATAAAGCGCGGCAACACAGACAACCGCGAATGAAACGAAGCATGAACGACTGGAACAAGTTGAATTAACGACGAAACCGGACGTTCGTGGTACCGGAGTTCCTGGTGAATTCCGTCGTGGAAGCCAGGTTGGCGAGCACCATTCACGCCGATAAACTCGACGAACGTTGGCCATCGGATTTGCTCCGGGTGGGGGTAATTTTACAGGAGGTCCGCTGATCAGGCCTCAGGTCTTGCCTATCATTCGGGTTTGGCTCAGTAAAGCGTCCAACGTTTTCTAAATAGTATTGGAGAAATTAATTGATCGAGTGCTAATTTAAGAAAATCGTTCATCAAATTTCTTCCAAGATTTTTAACCGCTCCTGGCGCTAAGGACGAAACGATCGTTGCTAATTGTCAGTAGAAAGTCTTATATTTTGACTACAATATAATCAAGGAGTATCAGTGCCTCCAAACTACAATTTCAAACATGAATTTTCAATTAAAAACCCTATTTTGCTTCCTCATAGAGGAAGCTTTGTTTTGGTGACATTTTTTTTTCGAAGTGTTCATGAAAACGTGTTCAGAATGTCCCAAAATATCTAAAAATCACATCCAGAAAAAATGTCTGGATGTATGTGTGTATGTGTGTGTGTATGTAATATGTATGTAACATTGGTTGAACGTTGACAACTTGAGAGCGGCTTGAGATATCAAGCTGAAATTTGTCACACATGTAAAGGGTTCAAGGCGCATATCATGATTCAATTTTTAGAAAAATCCAGGTAGTTCTTTTGTTTTTACGCGATTAAAAAAGAATTCAAATATTTATTTTCGGTCTCTAGCTCCCACTATTTTAGAGATATCGAGCTCAAATTCAGTAAAATTTTGTACTACTACGGGGGGTTGCTTGCTACTAAATTTGAAAAAAAATCCATGCAGTGCTTTTGTTTTGAAGAATTTTGAAACGTGCCAAAAATCGCTGTGCGTTCTCTAGCTGGCGCAATTTTTGAGATATCGGACTAAAATTTGGCACAAAGTTGCACTATTATCAAAAGATGTTTCGTATTGAATTTGGGCAAAATCCATCTAGGCGTTCAGGTTTAATGCGACTTTCAATTTTTTAGATTTTGCATGGAAGCCACAATATATTTATTCCGGACTAGATAGATTTGAGAACGGATTTTATACAAAAACAAGGGTGCAAAGTCGAACTTTGCACATTGCTTCCTCACAATTTTCCACGTTTGCCAAAGCTTCCTCTGTGAGAAAGCCAAAATTGATCGACACATAGATCCTCATAAAGGAAACTCTGGCAAATGTGAAAAATTATGACGGAGCAATGTGCAAGGTTCGACTTTGCACCCTTGTTACGTGATTTCTCAATTGTACATACAAATTAACAAAACAATAAAAAAACCATTGGGATCCGTGACTCAACGAATTTGCATTTTTTAAATCTTCAAGTTTCCCGAGAATTTTTTGACTGGAAAACTTATCGAGTTTGGCACTTCTCAACAAGGTAAAGAGATAATAAGGGATGATATACATTGCACATATGTATGGAAAATCCAGGTCGAGCGAACTCATGTACTCTGTGAGCCAACCAAATCGTATCTGTGATGGTGAGTATTCGTGTTGCCCGCGAATTTCGCATACAGTTCAAGAATCGTTTCGACTCCGGAATAACGTCTAATGTCGACGAGATAAATGTTCTGTTCACATTTCCCCCGCCTCCGATTCCGCGAGTAAGCGAAGCATGGCGGAGAAAAATATATTGTTTGCGGTGGTAACTGGGACGTTCTGTACGATTGTACGAGACGGTGTAGGTAATACGCGTCACAGCGTTCTCACCAGTCTGCTCTGCTATCGAAACTCACGGATAATACTCCGGACTGTGTAAAGATCAAGGAAAATTTGGGCTTATCAAATTCAACAAACATCGATCGGTAAACTTTTTTAAACCTGGCAATATAGGAATATATGCAAGAGCCAGACCGTCGTAATGTGCTTTCTCAGTTCCAGCATAACTGCGAGCTCCGTTTCGTAACCCAACAACAGGTTCACTCATACATTCCCCTATTTAATTGTTTTCTTTTATTCACAAATTAAAATGAAATCAAATTTCGCGATTAGGAAGCACAAAAAATGTTCGTGTACATTCAAAGTTAACGAGCGGCAAACTTCATTTTAAGAAACTTGTAACTCTATTGTAGTATTTCTAGCTTTTGATGGAAATCGATTTAAAGCATGTCACGAAGAATATTATTTTATCCTCCATTTTCATAAAATTATTCTATCAACACTTAGACCGATACGAAGAAAACATATTTTCCGTTTGCATTGAGGCTGTGAATATAATATAAAGTTAAAGATGGAAGCGTCAAGCCGTATAAAAGGTTTTCATGAGTTGAACCATTGAAGAAGCGTCCCCGTGGCCCACTTCTGTCTACCCCTTATCTTTAAATTGTTGGTATCAGTTCATGATTGTCGCAATAAATTCTCCCCTCACCCTCATTCATCCGCCATCTACGTACCATCTACCCTAACTGCTATCCGGCAAATAGCTCAATCCTCGGACTTGAACATCTACCCCCGCCCGCAGCGCCCCACCCGAAGATCTACTTTTTCAAGGAGAATCCGTCAAGATAGTGGACATTACGATAGACAAGCTGAAAAATATAAACGTCGATACGTTTGTCCCAAGAGACCGAAAGCTTCCCGCTCGCATTTCCAACATCGAGGCAGCGTCTTCGCAGAGGAATCACAACGATATCTCTTTGCACGCAGAAACTTTGACAAGAGAACTTGGTCGTTCAGCTTGACTCGCTTCACGAGCGTTAAAGTAGGATGATGTGGCGTATGAATGTACACGCGATAACGTCGAGTGCAGACAGTGAGAGAAACTTTATGAGAAGTTACTTTCGTCGACTGCTTACATACGGTTGTACGTTCTGGGCTCTCCGTGGGCCGACTATCCGTCTACCCTAACCACTCAACTCGAACGTTGATCGAGCCACGATAAGAATCGTCGACATTCACTGTCACGGAAAACATCGATTTTATAACGATACGATATAACATTTCGTAGCTTAACCCGTATAATGATAATGAAAAAAAAATAAGAGGGATGGGCAAAGTACGTTCGAAGAAAGTTAAACTTCTTGATGGAACCTGGGATGAAGAAGAGTATTTCCGTGTAAATTTTTTTTGAGCTTGAAAAAATAATAAAGCTAATGCAAGGTCTTTTCATAATTGTACTTTCATATTTAACTTCAATAAATTATAGTATTCCAACAGTACATGCATCAAATATGAAAAAAAAAAATCAAACTTAAAAGGTTATAAAGATTTTTTCAAAAATTATTCCGCATTTACTAAAGGAAAATGTATCTTTTATTTTCACGTTTCCGATAGACAAATTTCGTTATTCCTCATCCCGTGAAGGAATTTCTCAAGGATATGCGGTAAGGGTGTGAGGTGGTGAAGATTAATGGTAGGACGTCAAAATTTGCGTATAAACTTTGAACTCGCTCCATCAACAGTGTGATGAACGCGAACGTTTGAACGAATGCATTCTTCATCACGTTTCACCACAATTTTCCTACACCCCATTTCCGTTTTGTTGCGCCAAGTGTAACGAATCGTGGTAAGTTAATTGCGCAGCCTTTCCTCTCGACCCTCCTTCGCCATGGCTATTTCCCGCTCAACCCTTCAACCTTAATTAGCGCGAGTACCGCGCGTTAAGCGGAGACGAGAATGGAATGAGCTGCGGAGAACGCTGTTTTAAACCAAACGAGTTGTTTTCTCGACGGGAATTAGTTGGCCGAAGCAAACGTTTGCACTTGTTTCTTGCTCCCCGTTACTCTACACTACGGACATCGACACAAGATTTTGAATCACCGATGAGTCGATATTTGCCGGCGGATGAACACAAACGCTGACTGTCGGAGTTGAATGCAAAGCTCCAGGGCTTACCAGCATCCCTCGAACAAATCGACTCGGATAAAAACTATAACAATAAAAACAAATAAAATAAGAGAAGAAAATAAAACTTAATTTTTAAAAATGAATAAATAAATAAATGCTGCTGCATGCCGGTGAAATAAATGCTGAAATTCTTATAAGTTTTTTTCGATTTGCAATATAATGCCCGTGCTTACCTGTATACTAATTGTTCAGCAAAAAATGTATTTTATGACACGCTGCGCGTAAAAGTGCGGTCTTACGCTCACTTCGTTCGCGTCACACCTTGTAACATACAAATTCGTACGATACTCGTACGAAAAACGTTTTCTGGACTCGTGTGATTTCAACACTCGCCTTCGGCTCGTTCTGCAAACTCACACTCGTCAGAAATTTTTTTTTCGTACTAGTGCCATAATGTACTATTCTAAATGTATTAACGGAATAAATTTCCCGGGTTTAACAAAAAAATACTCACTCGCTCAATGTTCGCACCGCTGACGACTTCCGGCCCGTTGACGCAGACGTGTCTCTTGACTCGCAGCTTGTTGACGTGAAACGCCGAACCGTAACAGTACATCAGGACCATCGTAGTAGGAAAGTAAAAACAGCAACACGCGAGAATCCTAGGAAAGCACGAAAAATAATGATAATATCAAATTTAGAGAATTGACGTTTTAATGGCGATAGTCGATGGATTGTTAGAATGTTATTGAAATCCGGATAATTATCGAATTAATAGATCAATACAATTTAATAGGATTGATAAATATAAATCAACGTCGTTTAGCCAATGGTAATAAGTTATCATTGTCACATTTCTATTGTCACAGTTGAAGCCGTCGAATAATTACGGTACTTCGTTTTTTCCCAATTAAAAATCCTATTTCAATCGGGAAAGCAACATTTAGAGCAAAATCAACTCATTACGATCAGACAAGAAATTGACAAAATAACTAAAATCATTGAACGAAAAAAAAATTAATTAAATTAAATTCTCGTACCTACCTGAAGGAGGCTCTGGCGAAAAAAGGATCACAAGCGAGTAGGCCCGAACCGTTGAAGTAATAACCACCGCTCGGGAGAACGAGACTCCCGAATATAGCGACGCTCGCAATCCACGTGGTCGACATTACAGCCATACATCCTTGGCGCATATAATACTGCAATAAAAAAACGCGTAAGTCACAAAATTAATAATAATAATAATAATAATAATAATAATAATAATAATAATAATAATAATAATAATAATAATAATAATAATAATAATAATAATAATAATAATAATAATAATAATAATAATAATAATAATAATAATAATAATAATAATAATAATAATAATAATAATAATAATAATAATAATAATAATAATAATAATAATAATAATAATAATAATAATAATAATAATAATAATAATAATAATAATAATGATAATAATAATAACACACGTCTCCAGCGAGAGGAAACTATTTCATTCGACAGTCTAAAAATTAGTTGGTGTAGGATGAGAACTCGAATAAATGGAGTTCGCGAGTCAGCGATTCATTAAATCCTCTACCTTCTTTTTATCACTTTCCGCGCGCTTCGCCGCTCACGTTCCCATCTCCTTTTCGTTCTCGTTGCCTGTTTTTTATCTTTTCAATTTTTCTTTTTCATTCTTCCCGACGACTTAACGATCCGGCCACCGAACCAGCGCGACGGTATCGGGCCATAGGTCAATATGCGCTATTTAGTGCAAACGGAACGCAGATGCCTATCTCCGTGGAAGCTTGGCGAATTCAGTGGAAGCCATTCGCGAGGAAATAAGTCTCCTAATACCATCCAATTATGTTCGGTAAATTCACCCTGTCGTCTCAAAATTTATTGTTCGATGACTCACGGAAGAAGAATGAAAAGAAACAAATGAACAATATATCAGTTGAAGTAAGACGAATGTGCGATGAATTATAATTTTAATTCTCGTTCCCGAAAAAGTGTAGAATGGATGTGGAAGTTTGTAGCGGGTTTATGCCACAAGGGATAATCGTCGTGAACGCGAGGAGATGATGGATGATCCGATGGAACCCAATCCCAGTCGCAATAACGTTCAAATTACCTTGATAAACTCACTATTGGAAACGCCCACACGTAAATATATCTAGTGTGAACCAGGGAAGCGGGAGTCGTTGAGAGATCCTACTCGCGAGAGTCCTCTTGCTGTTAAATTTGAAAAACGATTTCAGCTTCATAAATAATGATTCATTGAACAATGCGAGCTGGTTTGAAAGCACGAAGTTAATAGCTATTTATTGATAACGATCTGTCGTGCGGTTTTTCGGTCGAGGGTATTAGAGCTTACACCAAAAGCCTCGATTATCTCTCTGTCTCTTTATCTCTCTGTATTACGGTGTGCCCGCAAAATCATCAGCAGGCTTTCGGAATCGAGTCAAGGACCCCGCGGCTTGTCGATCTACAGCCTCGTTAATCATCCACTGTTTATTCGCATCTTTAATGAACTTGGGCTATTATTACGCCACCAATTCGACAATTATTAATTCGTCTTTTCCAGTAAATCCGTTGAGTCTCTGAAGACTCGAATCGACGGCGAATAGCAGGACCTTGGATTTCTCGCTCGTTTAATGATTTAAATTCTGCGCCCCCCCCCCCCCCGCCGCTCTGATGATTTCATTACTCACGCAATGATTAATTCATTCTCGAGCACTCGGTTTCTTAAAAATCGTTATGAGAATTACGTTTCATGGTGGAAATTACTTGAAATACTCTAAAATCGATTGATAGCCTGTGACATTGAATTTCCGGTTTGTCGTGATTTTCCATGGATCATGGTTTACTAACGCGTAATAGTTAGGACAAAACGCTAGATACATTTCCGTGACAGACTCGATGAGTTCGTGGCTGACTTTATCACGAATTGTCGCGGTAATCCCATCGACGCTAAACGCTCGAAATAACCCTTATGCAGTTGCTGCGAAGGGCGATCAACCGGCTTCCTGCAATCACTGCAATCACTTTAAACGATATAAGCTTACAAGCTCCGCTGTCCTGTGGGTCAGACAAACTCGTTGCAGCACTAAACTGAAAATTAGTTTAGATCATTGGTGGTAAATCGGTGAATTTAATGGGGAACGATTCATGTTTGGGTGGAGGCGACTAACACGAACCTCGCTAGCGTGAAAATTTTAATTTGTAACAGAGGAGAAACTCCATCGATTTATTCGAGATAATTAATAATAATTAATTATTATAAATATAATTAATAAATAAGAATGAAATATTGATAACTTGGGTTGATTGTCACAGTTGGGGTGAGCAATGATCTCTTCATTATTCACGAATTAAAAGAAAAAATACATAAATAATAATCATATAGGTTGATTGCAACGATTGAGTCAGACGATCAATTTTTGTTATTTAATACTTTTTCGCATTTTCCTTTTATCAATTAACATTATTATGCCACTTACATATTTCCGTACACAAATATAATGCATTTATATATTTTACTAATATTTTTCACACAAGATTTGCTGAGCTCCAACCCATCGAATGGAAACTCACCATACAAATCTGAACAAAACCTCTCGTCCGCTATCGTTCTCGTAAAATAAACGCGATGAAATAAAAAGCACACAATATATCGAACTCACTACGCTCTAAATAATGTATCTGATCCCACGTGTTATTCCCGTTTGATCTCTCTTTAATGATTTTTTCATTGAATATTTTTTGTACTTTGTCGCTGCGAGCTTCCCGAATATTATGCTTGCATATTTTTATATCTCAATAGCGAAGCTTATTCCCCGACTCCTCGCCCGTTGTTACATTCATTCGCGAAAACTGCGCGGCTCCGCAAGCAAAGACAGAAGGGTTTTTTCACAAATCGTTACGGCTTCCGTCCGTTTCGCTACAACGAAAACGTATAATCTGCCATCGAACTCTCGAGAGCCCAGAGATAAAGTCGAACGAAGGAAGCGAGAACCGTACGCGAACAAGAGAAACCGGTAGCGCTGAGTCAAAGTGGAACTGAATGAGGAGAAAAAAGGAAATAAAAAAAATATAGCTCGTCGCTCAAGTTTTCAATTTGCAGTGCACTGCAGCAGCAGCAGCCTAGATGGGAGAATCGAGATTCGTCTTATTCTTCGGGCTGCCCGTTCTCAGCTCCGATATCGAATCACGTCGTCGCGAGGATGGGATAGACGTACACTGGAAAAAAAATAATTCTGTCCGAGCAATTTAACTTCGCTGTGACAGCCAAACGAAGCCAGCCCTCTACCGGTCAGTACTATTTTAGGTTACTGCAGCAATCCAGTACTAACTATTCAGCTGAATGGCTGTCTCAGAAATTTGGATCGCTGTGAGAGCTAAACAAACAGTCAGTAGACTGCAATGAGCTGTAATAGCTAAATGGATGAAGAGAATTTTGTCCCGCGGACTAAACGTAAAGTTCTAATAGATGGCCTGTTCCGCTGTGAGAACTAAATAGAGAGCTGAATAGCATTTCGTTGTTTCGCAATGTAGTAAAGCTCTTATAGCATTACGTTTCTGCTGCGGGAGCTAGGGCCGTTTAGTATCTTGTTGTTTTGCTCTGACAGGCATACTTTTTTTCCAGTGTAAGGTAAGCCACGCTCGGCACGGACACGACGACGGTTATTTGACGAAAATTATTTTTCTGGGTGAGATTTTTCTGGGCTGACGATGCAGACCGCTGAAATCTCTAAAATGAAGCAAAAAAAAAGAAAGCAAAAATGTGGAAAAGCACTTTTGACAAGCGCGACAATCCTGCACATGAAGCATTACACGCAAAGCTTCGTAGTACAAACGATGCGAGAAAACGCGAATGGTGGCCGCGCTAACAGACGTTGTTTCCATTATTTTCTCGGTGAATACACCTGCTGCGAGTCATTTGCAGCTCCTATTTCTCGTACAAACACCAAAACACACCCCGAAAGCTTCGGTCTTGAATGCTCGCAACCGTCGGGAGTATGCGAGCGATGACAATTTCCGAGCTAGTAGTAATTGTAACCATTATCGTAAACTTTCGTTAAAAAATTATAATTTTCCTCTCAATCGTCGTCACGGCTTTTATACGGAATATTTTACGCGATCGAGGAAATTCAAGATCGTAATAACGCAGATCTCGTACATGAATTTGAAAAAATTTGACGTGGAATGTCCCAGATGTCGGTTTTTATTCGGCGTGGTGTTGTTTATCCTACCATCAAAAGTCTTAATGGTTGAAATTGAAAGAAAATGAAATTCTAATTATCCAGAGCACATTAATAGGATTTATTGTAAAATCATTTATTTATCGATTTGTTTAGGTATTCATTTCTCCATTTATTTATTCATCTATTCATTTATTAATTCATTCTGTTATTCTTTCGTACTGCATCTGAATCATTCCACAGCTGAAAAAGTTGAGCGAACCAGGAGACTGTACCAAACAGCGAGGACGAAGTCGTACGCTCAAATGATAGCAATTCGTGTAGATAGCTTTTTGTTTTGATTTCACATTTTTCCTCCAATTTTTTTTAACTCCCGGAAGCTGCGATGGTAGCGGCTGGTTGCCGTTGGCCATACTTGCTGACTCGAATTTTTTGCCGAGCGGGAAAATTCCGCAGCGGCGCACTGCAAACAGCATCGCACGTTAATAGCCGGTTGGACTGGATAAATACGAGAGACGATGCGGTGGCGTAATAATCTCGTTGATTTTGAAACTGACAGCACTAAAAGAAAAACGTCAGGGGGGAGTGTGCGACATATTTTACCGTCAACGGCATTTCTCGTTCGTCGACCGCACGGTGAACAAGCTTGCGAGCCACAACCATCCCAATGAGAAATAACTTCACAAATATATATATATATATTCAACTATGTATATGTACATATAATAAATGTAATAAAACTCGCTCGGAATTTTCAGGCCTCCAACAGCGACAATATTAATAGAAGCGAAATTTCCAGCAACGAACATCGTCCTTGTTTCTGACGAATTTGTGGTACAGTTGACATTTTAATCGCATAAAAATATATCTATTACTCGAAACGAAAAAATGAAGTAGCCTCATGTTTTTGAGAGAATCTCGCGAATTTATTACTCATCGAGTATGTCCGCATTCTTCAGTAAATCGCACCCACGCACCTCACTCTTTTCATTTGTAGTTATCCAGAAATTATATTTTTTTCATTTTTCAGACAATTTTTTTTACGCAACGTTGATTTGCGATTGAATTCAATAGCACAGCGATTGTGACGGCGCATACTTATCAAATCCGATATCTTCGTCTTTGTAGTCCGACAAACAACTATCAAGTCGATCGGTGGTGAGAAAACAACCTGCGGAGACAAAAGCTCAAGTTTCTGTGAGCATGAAATTTGGTCTGTGACGTTCACGGTGGACGATGAACAAAGTAAAGGAAGATTCCACTTTATCTGGGAAAGGGGGGGGGGGGGGGGGGGGATGTGAAATGTGTTATCGAACGATAGACCAATTTTTTTGTACATTGAATGGATAAAATCCCCAGGCGATAGACCGAACATCGAACGCTCGAATGATTGGTTTAGCTTTAGTAAAAAGAGCCTTCGCTGGGTAAATTAAAATTGCTCCGCATAGCCGGACCTTATGTTAGAAGTCAGGTTCATATTTCAAAGGTCGTGGGCTCTGTTACCGACAAATAAACAAAATCGAGTTAACCGGGGGAGAAGAGAAAGAGAGAGGGAGCGATGTGCGAATATGAATAATAATAACGATATCAATAAAAAATAAATAAAAAATGAATATAAAAGCCAGATAGAAGGAAAAAAAGAAAGAGAGGGATAGAAAACAATAAAAAAGGGAGACGAAGAGAGAGAGCTAGTTCCATTAGTAATAATAATAATAATAATTATTATTATTATTATTATTATCCAGTTATCATTATCTAGTCCGTAGTTGACCAGTATTTATTCATTCAGTATCGTCACGGTCGGGGTTGGCAGTAATTTATTGCGCTCAAGCAGCGGTGAAGTTAAATTCTCTTTAAATTTATATTGAGTATCTTTATTTCTCTATTTTATCTTACTTCTACTTATTTTTTATAAATGTTTAACACGACGTTCAATCTCACCTTTTTTGATGAATGTCGATGATAGCGCCGGGGGTGCAGCATGCACACGTAACGGTCGACTGCCATACAAACGAGAATCACTGCACTTTGTTGAGTTAGGGCTCCTCTAAGCAGTGCCTGAAAAAGTCCGTAATATTGAAAGATACTCTTATCAATTAATAATTGCATGATAATGGCGTCGTTCAACTCCACGGGGTTCATTCATATCAAACGTAAATTAATCATTGTTCCAAGAGCATTATGCACGTATTATTATTGAAAAATTGCTATCGATAAATTGACAAAAAAAAATTCACACTTGAGACCTTGTTTTCGTTCTTCGTTATTTTTATTAAATCAAATATAACATTTATATATTTTTTAAACTTTTTAATGGTTGAATTGATTTAGAAAATTAAAAAAAAAATTAAACATGACTAGAAATAACTCGTCGATTTGATGAGACGTCGATGGGATATTCTTGTCTGATTTTGCAATACGTTGATCTACACATTTATCGCCTCGGAAGTCCTTCATGAAAAAAAACGGAATAGACAGGATGGCTGTTCCACTATTCGAACGGTAAACGCAAATATATATCCTGCTCAAAAATACATAGACACACATACACAAGGATTCCTTTCACTTTCGACGAAAACCTGAAACACATCGAAAACCCATGCTCGCGAACATAAATTAACCTGTCACGAGTCGTCGTATATTGCACGGAGGTAGATTTTCGTACGCGGATTCTCATCTCCCTGCGGCAATATCCCGTCAAAACTGCGGTCGACGTGTTGCCGCGACGTAATGCGTTGCACCGCCAACATCGGGCTGCACGCAACACAATACACGAGAAGATTATGCGGATGTTTTTTTTTCAATCTCGACTGCTCAGCGGACCGGATTCATATTTAATATCGCGACGTCGATCATTCTGCCACCCCGTGCTTGCGTCGTTTTTAAAGCTCCAACATCCGCAACCTGCGGTCACTACCCATCCCCTGATTAAATAATGAATGCTACCAGAGTGATCAAAAAGACCTAGCCTGTCTACCTAAAGTGGAGGAGAAACCTAAACATAAGCCTACCTAAGCCTATATAACTTAAAAGCAAAATCTTCTTATTTCTTTCGACAAAGACAAAATCTGGACCGATGGAAACGATTGTTTAAAATTTTTGATAACTTTTAGACGAAATGGAAAAACGGACGATGGTTTGGACTTTGAACGGGTTTCATTAAATTTGAGAAATCTTGGATCTATGGCTGGTCAAAATAGCCTAAGAACTCGCTGACACATTGATGGCGTCCTACCTTCGTTTCTTGACGAACGATACCTCAGGGAAATTGCAAAGTTCGACCCCTCACGCGTATACGCGACTTAAACTATAGAACAACGAGTTTCCGCACGTGTCTCAGTAAAAAAACCAAGACTAAAGTACCTTGGACTAGAGAAAAGAGATGAAAAAAAAAACAATGGAAAAAGTGGAGAAGAGTCGAATCGGGGCACTGTACGACAGGCTGGTCCAGCCACCGACGGTCCGGCCATAAAGCAAGCGTGAAACGTTCGAGAATGGTCGAGCGACCCGGCGGTGGGCAAGCATTGGCTGGGGGCCAGTAAAAAAGTGGGCTCCGATAATCCGTAGGGCCGCAGGATCAGCCTCTGGCCTCGTTTCCAACGAGCATCATCCGACGGTTACGTATCGCGCCAGCAAAAGCTCCAGCTACTGGACGTTTGTGAGACATTCTGAGAAAGATGTTCCAACTATAAACGAGTATCCCGCATCTACCGATACGCTCTTCTGTCACGAAACGTGCTCAAAAAAAAAAAATGTTTATCGGCTCAAAGCTTATTGCAACGAGTCCTCACGAATGTCGAGACCTAAGTTTCGTAATTAGTAAGCTTCCCTGAAAAGTTGTAAAGGTCGCTATAAATTTACTGGATAAAAATGAGATAAACTTAAGGTGGTGAAAGTCGCTGCCAACTATATTGTCGATCAACGACCAAAATACAAAAGAATGTATAAAATATATTGTGGGGTCATTATAAATAATTTTTATGTAATTCAATTATACTTATTATAATAATACGATTATAATTACTAATACGATAATATTATAAATTAAGCATTGTACACCGATTATTGTTATTATTGAATTGGCAATTGAAACTCCACTGGGGCACTAAGGATTCAATAGAAAAAAATGTAAAAATTGTTTATATATGATGGACAGAAAAAAGTGGGAAGCAAGTCGAAGAACGATAGCTAACATTTTCGTTGAGGGTGAGGTCCGAGAGGCAATTTAAGAGCCGCATTCGTCCGAAACATGGCGACTAAATCGATATCGAAAGGATGAAAAAGAAATTTTGCGACGATAAAGTATAACGAGAAATCGTTTTTCAAGGATTGATAAAGAAAAACGTCGCGACTGGGGTAAAAATAGAGAACGCCATTGACGCCTGCTCTTGGTAAAGTGGAAAGTTGTTCGATCGTTTTCAGGCCAGACGTAAATAGTAAAAAGAGTAGCACGAGACGGTGAGGAGAAAGTACGAAATATCGCTTGAGTGCCTGGCGTCCGGTGGTTGGACGATAAATTCATTTTGAGAATCGAAGAAAATGCGGAAGAAAATCGAAAAAAATCTGACCTCCGAGGTGAGCACTCCGCGAGCACGTCTTTGACGTTCACGAGTTCACGTCCGGGCAAGTGTACGACGACGTTGAACAACGAGAATGCAGGACGAAGAAAAGGAAACTCGGTGATGCATATCGCAACAGGATGAAAATGATGTATTCCCCCTCATTCCTCGCCCTACTCTAGTTAACCCATTGGACGAATCCATCTTTCAACGACGTTTCGCATTCATTAGTTGTCACTCGTCCCTTGGGTGAAATTAATTCCGGTCAGGAATCCCGATACATCTGGACGAGAAACACGACGAACGAGATTTTGATATTACTATTCTGATTAATTAAGCGCGTCGATCTGATCGTATATATCAATATTCTATTTTCAATGGCAATATTGTTATCATTAATATCATAACTATAATTATTATTATAAAAAAAATTTGCTTAAACTTTCTAGAAATCGAAACGAATGCAAGCATAAAATCCCTTAACGACAGTCACGAATCGCTTTTCACAGAATGCACATCGAGATTATTGTCATGTAGTCGCGAATTGCTGGGAGAATTCAATAACGTCTTTGCACCGAGTTCATTTGCAGGGCGAGAGGAAGGAAGGGCGAGGTGAGGAGGGTGCCACCCGAGCGCGAGGATGAAAGCCGGATATGCCTCTGGTTCCTGTGCCGCAATTTCCTCTTCCAGGATCGAGGAGCATTCTGGATAATGAATACAGGGAAGCACTTACCATCTTTCTCTTTCGGTCCATAATCATTATACGCACGTTTAATCCCGTTAACAAGAGTCAGAGGGATTTTTTATCGGCTAAATGGTGCGGTCGTGATGGTCATGAACATTTTTTTATGGCAACTCAAAACGAGCATTACTTCAGCTCGGTATCATGTCGTATCAATGATTGTGCGATGTCTAATTGTATACTCAATTGTGAATTTTATTTTTGCTCACCTGTATCTGACAGACGACTTCGCCGTAGGGCCAACAGCCGTAGACAGCAGGTAAAAAGCCGAACGGCGTAACGAGAAGTCCGATTGCAAGATCGTTGCTAGCGAGGCTCGTCAATAGATACTTAGGCTACAGAACAAAAATCATTAGACAGTCAAGATTTTTTCAATTTTTCTTGTGAAATCGAAAATCCATTGAATCGACAGGTCTCGTAAGGTGATCATTGTTTCCTTTCAAGTCTACCTACATTCCTTGGAGTATTTCGCGTCCATGTTATAAGTACAATCTTACAATGACGTTTGCGGAAGTGCCCTTAGTCGTAAACGCGCTCGATGGTTTTAACTAAACTTTGGACTTTGTTTACCGCTTGCATATTCATGAACCGTAGTTATTGTTTGGCTCGGCGCAGCTAGTGCAACAACCACCTACAATCTAGAATTCTATTCGCCCCCCCCCCCCCTCTGGCCCCATCGCGCTAATCCATCCGAACTGCTGATGGTGACGGATAGACAAGTGACAATTTCCGTGATGCGAAAAGAGAGGTTCACGCGTGAGAAATATGACTGCAGTTATTGTCACAGTCGTTGACTCCTAACGGAGTTTATTTTCATCTCTCAAGACATTTTTCACGCATCATGAGACCTTACGACGTTCGGGAGACTGTCCACCCAATGGTTGCCGATTACTGATACCTGGCCAACCATTCAACCACTCGTCTCTTATGTACACCCTCGAGCATTGCCGTCTCTTCCGTGGCTGGTGAATGTGCATAGGAAAATCAGTCGTAAATGTGTAATCCGATGCAAACGAATTCATAGCGGAACTGCCGCAGTGCCAGACACGAAAAAACAAGCTCCTTGTACCTCATCCTCCAGCAACAGCGTCTCCATTGTCTTCTCCAGTGTGGACACGAAGCCCGTGCAAGACCGAGTATTGTTTGATCACGTAGAAAATACTCAATCTCATCGCCCTTACCACGTGACCTACATTGAATCGACCTTAATGAAATAACGTTGAATTTTTCTACAGGAAACGTCATTACCAGCGGATGGCCGCTATAGGAACCTACGAGTGTGAGAGACACTTGTGGAAAAAGAAACTTAACGCCATATTCTAACCCCCAGATTTTCGGAAAATTTTGCAGATTGTTGCATCAATATTTTCCCGCTTTTTTTGCAGTCAGCGCAACTATTCCAAAGTCCCTACATGGATATCTGTCGGAGAAGAATATGTTTGAAGTCTTAAGGTGAGGTGCGTCTTAGATCGTCGCGGTGCCACCTAGCGATGAAATGAATTTCCCATGTCTCTCACCTGTGGATGAATGTATTTGCTGTATCGACGGCTATTGATGACGCAGATGACAAGCAGGTTGGCGAAGAGTATACCAAGACTGAGGAGAAGAATGAGAGTCGCGCGAATGATCTCGCCGGGCCCTGGTGTTGTCCACAGCATCTTTGTCGACCCGTCCGGCCAGCAGCTGCTGTTGTTCAGAGCTGGTGGCAGCAGCGTCGGCGTCGGATGTTCCAGCGTCATTCCAAACGAATCCGTGACTGCGTCTCCGGAGGATCGTCTTACGATCCTCCAACAATGTTTTTTTTAATTAATTTTGTTCACTCGAAATTTTATCGCTTTTTGTTATTCGCTAAGATTCGAAATGTTCGGTTTGATCGGAACACAGACTGAGTCTGGCAATACTGATCCTGCTCGATGCTCGATCAGCGGCGACTCCCAGGCGGCACAGCCTCGTCCGCGCTTTCGGCATTCTCATCACCATCCGATATTAGAAAAGAGTTCTATCAATCCTTTTTTATTGAATTCAACAAATCTGTGGATCTATTTATGTGGTTCCACGAGGCTGCTCCTGACACCGCGTTTGTTTTCGCTGACTGATGATTCTGTCGCGGACAAGGACCCAACCAATCGGTCGTCCTCCTGAAACCGTCGGAGCGATGATGTTCCTGAAAATTAACAAAAAAATCTTTTACTAGCTACAATTACCTCATACCTCTTTCTGCAATTAAAAGTATGTGTAAAAGGTATAATGAATGGTGGAACTTGATAGTATGCACGAGAGGTACCAGCATGGCGGACGACATTTTTTCATTTATTGTGCAATAAATTTGCAAATTATTTTTTTTTGTAGATTGTTCCTTGTTTTTCATTATTATTTTCAATTCATTGTATTTATTTTTAGGTATTTATCTTGCCGTAAAATGGATGCCAAGCAAGCTATCATGTGTCTTGCGTTTCGTATGGGCGTGGCAAATTCAATGCGGGACCACCTTCGAAATTAAATGCAAGCTACCAGGCACGTGGCCTCTTGCGCCCGAATTTCGAACGTAATATCTCCGAGTGCATGTACCTGCGTGGTCACCTCTTCGCTAATGGCACTAAATTCGAAATTGTTGGGATTTAATTCGCAGCGCTAACCAGTAACAGGGACAACGGTACAATAAAACCACGAACGCGACTCTCTCCCCCACATGCAACCTGTAAGCCCCGGCAGCCCAAAGCTCTTGTACCCAGAAATGGGTGCAATATCATGGTCGATTATTGTACGCCGAGGTGTATACGTAATGCGCGTAGTCATGGGCAACGAGAGGTTTCAGATACTCAGCTCACACTTAATCCACCTTAGACCTTTTCGTTTTGGCAACCGACCCCAAAAAAAAAAAAATTTTTTTTATTTTAAATAATAATTCTCTTTATTCGACAAAACAAGGAACAGTGAGATTTCCAATAGGCCGTTACGCGCGTGAATTATGTCTTGTTCATAAATATTATGCCCCTGGATCTGCATTTAATATTAGATATTAACTTCGGGGGTCTGGTATGGCTATGATTAATTAATAAAAATAAAAAACTGTCGCCCGGTCGGCCATCTGTGCAGGGCGGAGAATTCAGTCGTTCGGTAATTTCACATCGTTGCACGGATGTGACTACAAATCGTCCACGAATTCAGGGGCGAACATGTGTCGGGCTTGGAGACGTGCAGCGGCAAAAATTAATAGCGCGACAGTATGCAAATAATACGAGGTTGTGTGCCTTCGGTTCTTTCACCACACTACTTCGTAATTTTAACGTTGTACGATTATCAACCACCCCCCTTTCCCTATGATTCAAATACGTCAGAGCTGCATAACCTGTATGCCCCACTGTGGTAAAAATCTATGGATATATCTATTATATATATAAATATAATAGTGCGAAAGGCGCTATGGTGAACCTTAAAACATCCGGAACAGCGATAATTATTTAAACACACCTGCCGCTGTTGCCATACAATCGAGCCATATACATGAATCTATCTCTGTATGTATATAATATATACAGCAGAAGGAATTGCGACCGATCCAGATCACCCCGTTAAAATTCGTGCACATATTTCATTCCCGACCTTCGCCCGATCGGGCTTACTCGTACTCTCGATTTTGCAAAGAATTATAATCGAGAGATATTCACTGGGGAGTCTCATACTCGCGGTGCACACTTCCAACGTGATGCAGCAGCGTATATAGAATATTCTATGTATATATAACGGCGTCGAGTAGACGAGCGCCTCTGCCAAGCCACTGCCGGCCGCCTGCCTGTCTGTCTGCTCAACGCACCCTAAACCAGCCCCTTCGCTGCAACCCAGCGCTATATTCTACGTAAGCTCCTCGCCCCCTTCGATTGCATCTTTCTCTTCCTTTCTATCATTCATATCTCTTTTTTGCTCTCAACCACCATTTGCCTATTCCCTTGCAGCATTCTTTCCGGCATACGCACGAAAAAATCGTTGAAACGATTATTCATATTCCATTCGCGAATTCCCCCGGAACCCCTCCACCAGCTCTAAACTCCTCTCTTTGCGCGTCTACCCGCTCGCTCACTGGGTCGTCGTGAATACGAATCACTTCGTTTACTCGAACAGGTACCTCACCCTCGTCGCTTTACTCCTTTCTTTTTTATATATTTTTTGTGATCTTCCCGTTTTATTTTTATGATGCCCTTCGTTTCCGTGATTTCTCCGCACGGGGATTCGTTTCAGTGAGTTCCTCGATATAGTTTTTTCCATGGTCAGGAACTGGAAATTCGATGAAACAATTGCTTCAATACTTCCAATTTGACCAAATATTTGTTTTCCGGCAGTATGAGGAGGATATATATTTGTGTTTGGAATTTGTGGTGATAGAATTCATGTCGTCTACTGTAGTCTCTCTCGATATCTGCTGTACTAATTTCAATTAATTTTGTATCCCATGCGCACGATAAACAATTTTTTTTTAAACCGAAGTGAATTATAATATTGCTCTTCTGTACTTCCGGCCTGTCCAATTAGCGGACATACCAATTGACCGTATCACCGTGAACGTTTTTTTAAATTCTTTTCTTTTATTCAATAAAAAATAATTATTTTTTTCGCCCAAACAAATATTTATCTGGGTGAATAAAAATGGACTTACGAGCGTCAAGGTAGAGAAGCTGTTTCACAAGCTCGGATATGTGCCAATGGAAACGAGTATAACGACAATGATGCTCTCTTGTTTCGTATTCGCATGGCGACGAGCGTTTAATCTTCTTGAATTAATTTTTTTATAACTTCAGTTGCAAAGAATGCACTGACGTAGACACATTGGAATTTACCATCGATTTTCAACAAACGCGGAAAGTTCACTAGACGGAACGCGAGTCTGCTGATGCTGCTGCCGCTGCTACTGCTGCCGCACGAGTACCAGGAGTACCGGAATCCGGTTTATCGGAACTTAATTGCAGAACTTGAAAGCACCGTCGGTGTAGCTTCTTTCGTACTTTGTGAGATTGTCAACGGCAATTCTTATTTTTTTAGTATCACGTCACGCGTGCTCCTGGCAGATTCCATGAATGCTGGGATTTGGTTTTTTCGTTGTTACGGGATGTTTCAAGATTTTGTTTGATATTACGCAAAACGCAACATGTGCGTGAAGATTCTCTTTGGCACGGTCCAGCGGAATGTCGAGGCTTTTCCTTATAACTATCTTTGGCCCCGGGCCATCAACCCGGATTCATTGCTGTCATTCTCGTAATTGCTCGAATATTTTGTTCATCTTGACTTGAAATACATTCAAAGGGAATGGTGTGAAAAATAAACTTGGTCGAAAAATGTTCATAATCGATATTTTTCTATAGTTTAGGAGGTGATCGTGGCGCGAGGTTCAGCACAAAGAAGCCATGGTATTCGGTTTCTGAAACAATATCGCTTTTTTCTTGCAGCAACTTTTTTAATTAATTTGATTTCCATTATTGGAAGACTGGAATTGAAAATTATGTAAGATGAAAGAAAAAAAAATGTTTGCGCATAAAGCATTCAGGGAACATTCTTCGAGTATTCGTGGGGGATGTCGAATAGTTGGAAAGTTATCCGAACGAACATGCGTGCAACCTGAGCGACCATTTTCCAAGAGGTGGCGGTTTGGTAAGCGACAATCGAAAGGGAGTTGAAATTGCGAGAGTTTGTGGTTATCTGCTTTGACGTTAAGCTCTAGCCGTATATCTAGCTCCGAGTTTCGACGCTTGCAACGTGAGAAGTGAGAAGTGAGAAATCGGAAGCATTCCCAGACCCTCAAATGAGGGGCAATAACTTTTAAAAGTATCACGACTGACTACGCGTACTTAACTCGTGTATAGCTTCGCTATGTATTCGAGATTATGTCTGACATTGTCTTTCTACTAACTTTCTCCCGCTACCACTACCACTCTCTTCATTCCTATCTGACACCATGAATTGTATAATTAAAATTTTGCGCTCGAAGTGAAACGTCATCCTTCCAGCTTGCAAGCGTTGAAAGTCTCGAAAACTCATTATACTCGATCTTTCGAGATGCTTACATCCATCGTGCAAATCTTTGACTATCAATTTATCCAGAACTCTCTGTCAGAATAATTTTTTCAAATGATTTTTCAAAAATATTATCAGACTTTACGAAAATACCAATAAACAAACGGTACCATTGGAATATTTTATTGGCCCATAAGAACTTCTAGGATCGGACAAAACATTAGTTAAGATTTCTTAATTCGCATTCACTGTTTGATGAGCTTTCCTAATAATTTTTTCGTCAGCCATCTGCGCCATCAATGTGAGACCGAATGATGGACCTCTACAGACCTCAACCACTCGACCACGCCGACCTACAGCGCGCCGTACCAATACTCGCTGTATCTACTGATTCCCTGTCCCTACGGCGGGCGGACTCGTGCGCCGGACTGGTACACGCTCGAAACACTTACCGTAAACCCTCTCCACTTTGTCGGACTATTGCGCTCTTGCATCACTCAATGTTCCAAGTAGACACACTTGCCGCGAACGACCGATAATTTTGGGAGCTTGAATGAGAAAAATTCTCGAAAGCACACGTGAATGGACCATTACGAATCAACCAATAAATAATGGATTTTTAACGATCCACAACGATCTACCTAAGTGGAGCTTGCGTGAAACGATGAAACGAAATTGAAAAAAAAAACAATTCCATATAGTAAAGTATCAACTCGCGAACGAATGTTCGTCGAAAGGTTGGTCCTTCGATGTAACGCGAAAGAGGGAGAGAGATGAAGTGGCGGGGGCGAGAATTAAGTTCAAATAGCTTTATTATGTCAAAAACTACGCTGTCTCCGCCAACAGCCCGAAATTTCTCAAGGATTTAGTCGCAACGTCGGATGCATTTAGATGGCGGAATTAGGATTTTTCATGAATGGAACGAGCGGCTCTCAGGGCGCAGAGACGTTGCCTTACGTATGGTTACGTCCGTATACGACCGAGCGAATTGTGCGGGAAAAAGAGACGGGAAGAGGAGAAAGGCGGCCAGCAGCGGCTCCAACGTTAGATCCTGCGGTCGGAGAGGGGAGAACAGACGACTGCGAAGATAATGGACCCAAAAGATAGGAAATACACTCCTCCACTTTATCCTTTCGTTTTCTCCCTGTTGCATTTGGTGCCTCCCTCAGGCTAGCAGTGCCACCGTGTAGCCGAAAGCGTGACGTACCATCACAGAGGACTGCAAGTCCCGTACTTGAAGTGTCGTTAGGCGCAATGGCGCCGGATAATTTTTTTCTTTTATTTCTCGCTGAGGAGAGGAACGTATCTTTACAACCCTCGCCTGCCTCTCGACCCCGGGGCCCGACGATGGGTGCTTCGATATCGTTTCCCGGATGTCGTCGAAACGACGATCGTGAATCCTTTCGTTCTCGATCGTCGACCGGTTCCCAGTCTCATCTCCCAACCTCTTCTTCATCCCTCCTTTTTTAGTATCCGTCGCCGTGGCCTTTCCCTCGGGCAGTTCTTTCTCTCCGAGCATGGGCGCACGATTCACGAGGCGACAATTGTCTGACGGGTTCTCTCTGTACGAAAATTACTTTCCTGAACTACGTAAGCGGGTTAAGGGGTTGCCATAATGCTCTGGAGAGTTCTCCGATGACTTTTTTGTGTCTGTGCGTGCGCGTGTGTCTTATTCGTACATCAACACACGTCAGACGGCGTTAATGGTCCAGTGCCGGAAATTGGACGATGGGTCGAGGTCAGTGTGGTTTAGTAGCCTGCGGTCGACAAGTCCATCAGGACAGTCTTGTTTTAAGTGACACTCCCTTCGCGTAATTTTTTTTTTCGTGGTACAACCGGTTTTCCAGTATTTAAGATCGTTTGACAGCAACATTGGAGTAAACTGGAGGGGAAGAATCTCAACGTGAGGTTTCAGCCCGGGAGATTTTACTTTCTGTCATTTATTTGTATTTTTTCCTTTACAGAAATTTTAATGCGGTGTTATCACAACGCTCCGAGCCGTGAAACACGTCAAGCCCTAGTGCAATAAGCATTCGACACGTCAACACGTACATAATTTCGCAGTTCGTCAAAACGAACAAAACGAGTATGAAAAATGCAATATGCGATGAAAATTGGATAACCGGAACTGTCGTGTATCCAGTCGTTTGTATGTGTGTGTGCTTTTTACGAGGTCATTCGGATTTTCCGCAAACGTGACTCTGACGATTCCTTGTGAATTTTTTCAGTTACTTCGGCACCGATGGAACACGCACAGCGGAAGAAACGTCGTGTGATTTTATAAAGAATAAAAACCGAGTGAAAAAAAAAAGAAAAGTCTTTTTCAATTTCGCATGCGGTTCTGTCGCTGTCAATGCAAGGTGGAAACATTGTATACCGCTGCTCCGAGTGCGCTGTACCGAAGGTTCGACATCCGGTCGAAGTCAGACCGAGAAAGAGTCAACGAGTGGAAACGTGGGATGAGGGCAAGATGGTCCTCGTGCTTGCACCCTATGTTTTACGATGACGATCATGAAGAGCACGAACCAATGGCAATGCGAGCTTGCGAAGTTCGGTGCGGAGTAACGCTGCCGGAGTAACCCTCCGAAGATAGCAGATGGGGGATGAGGGAATTCGAGAACAAGTTGAGTGTGTGAAGCGGTGACGATGGGACACTCAGTGGTTGACGTCGTAGTCGTAGTCGTAGTCGTAGTCGTAGTCGTAGTCGTAGTCGTAGTCGTAGTCGTAGTCGTAGTCGTAGTCGTAGTCGTAGTCGTAGTCGTAGTCGTAGTCGTAGTCGTAGTCGTAGTCGTAGTCGTAGTCGTAGTCGTAGTCGTAGTCGTAGTCGTAGTCGTAGTCGTAGTCGTAGTCGTAGTCGTAGTCGTAGTCGTAGTCGTAGTCGTAGTCGTAGTCGTAGTCGTAGTCGTAGTCGTAGTCGTAGTCGTAGTCGTAGTCGTAGTCGTAGTCGTAGTCGTAGTCGTAGTCGTAGTCGTAGTCGTAGTCGTAGTCGTAGTCGTAGTCGTCGTCGTCGTCGTCGTCGTCGTCGTCGTCGTCGTCGGGGAAGCCAAAGTCGCGAACTGGGCTAAGGGCTGAGAGTACGGAGACAACGTGGTGCATATAGGCTCGTCACTGAACTCGGAACTGCTTCATACCTTGAATGCACGTGTGAGCGAAGCTCTGCTACGCTCGATAAGGCTTTAGACTGACGGCAACCGCGTTTTTTTTAAGCCGCTTTTTCTCGTTCCCGAGGATTTCGGAGCGACCTGACATTATTCACAAGGCAATAATTGTACTTTTAATGGGAATTACAAATGTTTCTCACGGGCTTATTGATTTTTTGGTCATTGTTATATAACCCGTCGTAATAGTTAATTAATCGATTGTCAAGTTAGAATTTCAATTAATTGAAAGTAATTACATTAATTTAATAAAAGTGATAGAAAGTTATTATGTTAATAACGAGCCTAGGGAGGGACCTATTGATAAGTATGTCGAGATTAAAATAATTATAATTCTCTTTAATCTTGGCCGCTGTCGTGCTCGAGTATAGAATGATGGGAAGGGAATGCCTTCCTTTGCCTTTTCAAGGATAATCTTGAAGGGTTAATTTTTTGTTTCTTGGTCGTTTTTTTGTTCTTTATCCTATTTTCTAGGGTTCCCCGAAAGCGTCGATGCGCATAGCGGCGGAGACGGTCGGATTTGCGGTGGCCAGGGCGCAATCTTTGGAGGCTTGTTGAGGCCGTGATACATTCGAAAAGATTCAAATTTTCCTTCCATCCTTAATGCACATTTATCAATTTTAATCTGTCAAGTCCGGACATTCGATACGTATGATTAAACAATAAATGAGTAGCAAAAAATAAAAAAAACAAATAATTATAGCATTGCCTAAAAATGAATCAACTTAATAATTATTATTTATTTTTGATATTTTATTCGTTTCGTCATCCGACTTAAAATGTTGCTCACGTAAATATATATATATACATATGCTTCATACGCAGTCGAGCCAGTTTGAGAGTTAGAACAACCGCGGGGATGTTGAATTTGCCATCAGTCACTGTCGATGAAAGCACGAGACGTGGGGCTCGCGCGTACGCGGGTAAGAGGCCGTGGGCGCAATTTAGCTTAGCGCGTTTGTGAACTACCTCAGGTGTACACCTCACAAGTGGGCTTACTATCCAAAGTAACTCTTGCACGAAAGACGGCCCGTGGGGCAAAAGATATAGAACGCTTACCCTCGCGAGAATACTTGCGCAAACTCCCAACACACTAACCAGAACTCTATGCCCGTACATTTTATCTCGTGAGACCTTACAGAGATGCGAGAAACTTTTTTTTTCATTTATTTCGAAGCTTATGAGCAAAGATGCCCTCGGAGCCTTTCAGGGTTTTCCCTTCGGCATAACTCCTTTCGTACCTTTTAAATAAAGAAAAAAGAGTAAAAACACGTTTCATCCATCTGCTGTAAAGAAAGCAAGCTTCGACAAATGCTGAAGATGAGTATCTTTTCCCAAGAGTCTAACCTCCAACAAAATCATCGTAAAAAAACAATATTCAATATTAGAACAACTGTTTCCTAACATTTATGTTTGTATACTTTCAATAGAAAGCTATATGTTTTTTTTTTTTTTTTTTTTTCTCATGCATATATATTGAAAATAAATGAATAAAAATGTTAAGAAATTGTTTACCCAATATTGGGTCTCGTGTATTTCGACGATCATTAGAATTTCCCATAAATATATATTCGGGTGAATTAGATTCACGGAAATTTTACAAAAGACCTTTTTTGTAGAGCATCAAATTTCCTACAAAATTGTTGAAGAAATTTTTTTTATCATGTATAGTTTTGGAGTAATGAAAAATTTCCCCAACGAAATTCTAAATGCATGCATTTTCCCCTGTAAAATTCGATTGCTTGTTGCCCTGGGTTAGACTTATCGGACAAATTTCCGATTGCGACGAATTTTTTTTCTATTCATGTTGATTACTTTTGAAGGGGGATACCGAAGAAATTCCGACATTACCCAATTACGAACCACCCTAATATATATGTATATAAATATTCGTAATTATAATAATCATATTACTCGCACATTATTTCCTATCTTCGTAGGCAAAAATAAATTTCCTAATCGTTTTCTGTAACAGAATTTACAGTTAGGCAGAATAAAAAAAAAAGGGTTTGATTATGATAAACGTGAATAAGTTTTAGTTTAATTTTCTTCCCTTTTTCTATGGTGAAAGGTTGAAAGCTGAAGATTGAACCATAGTTTAGAAGCCCTTTTTTTCAGTACGTCTTTTTCGCTCTCTCAGGAAGTCGTGAAGGATAAAGCGCAGCAGGTGCATCTAAGCAGAAAATATGTCGAATATTTCTCGCACGTTTCCGATTTAGTTAGCGCCCATCCCTGATGTCGCACGTGTACGTCCTTATTCCTCCTGCGAATTATGATATTTCATCGGGCGTTCGCATCGTTCTGCTGCCGCGTGTCGTCCTCACCCCTCGCTTCCTTCCGCTGCGTACGACCGGGCTTCGGGCTTGAGATAGAAATTTATGTCGTAATGGCCCCAGACGTTGAACAAACAAGCAAAGTTCTCAGACGATGGAAATAAAGGTTTCGGGATTGTGGGGAAGCACGAAAACGATGACAACGAGGACGAAGGCCGAAGCTTGGTGAAGAGAACGAGGTGAGCAAAAAAAAAAGCGTTACGTTGTGGACAATGGCGGTGCAACAACGGGGAAGAAGCTTACATCCGATCGACCGCGAAAAAAAAACATAAGAAGTTTCTACTTTTTTTCCTGCGAGTAAAGTACAACGAGTTAACGAGGACTTCCGAGAAACGCAACGGAAAAAGGGACGAAATAAAAAAGACAAAGAAAATCAAGTGAGAAGAGGGGGAAAAAGCTAGCACCGGCGTGTTTCCGTATTTCCGGTACTCAGATACTTTTCTTATTTGGACGTGAATACCCCGTAATTGAATATTATTTTTTGATCTCTCGAAAAATTGTTATTCAAATTTCAGAGCCAACTCAGAGTTCTTTCTCAGTTTAATAACGAGAAAATAAAATTCCACGTTACTTGAATAATATATCGTGAATTATTTTAATTCCGTCACTGCATCGCCACCATTGTGGCAAAGTATTTTAACAATACAGGCAAACACACCAATGCAAAGAACAATCCTCTCGCGCCTGTCTCTGTCTCTCTCGCTGCCGGTGTCTATCTTTTCGCGTATCTCATGAATATTTAAAAAGCCACGGTGATGAGCAACGGCGCGAAGTGGTCTGAAGCGTGCATCGAGCCCGGAGGCTCGTCTCGCAGGGCGTAAAAGTAAACGGCAACTTCTCGCGCTTGAGAGAGAATGAATGTTGCGAAAATTTCACGAATTCAAGAGTTGGGCGGTTAAACGCAATGCAATTAATGATGTGTGTACCGTCACACCTGAGCTTTGCCTGGCTTGCAGACTGCTATTTCCATTGAATGAGGATGTACCGTGGGTTCTCTGATGTCTTCGGCAGCTGCTCTATATATATATATGTATATATGTGTACATACGCAAGACATACGATGCCGAGAGCTGCCTTGAGTTTCGATTGGCACCCATGCGAGAAAAAATTCGGGAATGTCATGAAAAAACGCCAAAAAAAACGTTGAAATGAAGAAAAGCACGAGGATTGGAAATAAAAGAGAGACAATGAAGACGTAGACGAAGAAAAATAAAAAAGGTAGTGAGAAACAATGGAAAAAGGTTGAAAGTGGGTGGGGCCTGAAAATAAATGGCTTGGGGATTCACAGGCCACTGGCGACGAATCCAGGAACAAATACTCGGTTGAATTCCGCTGATTTCATGTACCCAACACGATTTCTACATTATTTCAACCAATTTTCGAGATTATTTTTCTCAAATTTTCGGCTGACGCAATATATTATTACTTTTACTATTATCATTTAACAAATATACTTTTAGTTTGAATAATATTGATATTGACGTTACAACTCGTAAAATTATTCAGTTTCCATGCACACTGTGCAGAAGCTCTTCCCTTTAGTTTTTTTAATCAACGGAGCGAACGCGTCTCAACCAACGTGAATTAACGCCTGGTCAAGTTGGCACGAAATGCTTCATATATATTTTTTGTATCTTGGTAATCGTCATAAAAACGAAGTCACCACGTTGGAATCTTCGTACAGATTTTTTGTCTGAAACTCGTTTGTATTTTTTTGCATCCTGTGTAACTACGAAAAAAGTAATTTCATAGCAACCGAGTGCGTTGTACACTGTCTAGATAGAGATTAAAAAAATAAATAAATAAAAATGAACAAATTATGGTTGCCGCGCTGTACTTTGGCGACTCCGGGCACGAGGAAACGAGGCATTTTTATTTGCTGGCAAGCTTTGCACCGCAACGCCGTCTCGGCAGATGGTAAGAGAGCAAAAAATAGAAATGAAGCCCCCGAAGTGTAACAAAGGAAGGAAAATATTCGACCACCTGTACAGTGAACCCTCTGCGCGATATCAAACTAACACAATGGCACAAAGTGGCTACAGTTCTTTTGACCACGCGGTAAAGGATGATCTTTATAAAATAATCATAAATCCATCTCATTTACAATAATAATTCTTCAATGTCATCTAATTATTAGTGTTATAACTCCGTATATTATACGTAACATCAATAATCATGTATGAGCAAATATAATATAACTAACTATTAATGTTATTGATAACACGAATTCCCCATTGAATTAAAATTGCTGTATCGTGTAGTAGTAATTTCCGGTTCGTAGAGAAAATATTGTTTTGGTAAAGAAAAAAATGCTCGATTTCAAATGTCGCACAACGAAAAATTGTCTGAATATTCGAGTTCAATTTGAGGACTGTGAAACAAACGTGATAAATACGACCAGGGATGGAAATGCTGCGGGGTCTCTCATTTCCGGTCGTTTCAAAGCTGAAACGCCATCGCGGCTAGTCCATGCGACTGTGTGTGTGTGGTGTGTGATCCTATTTCCCGGCTGCAACGTCGTACCGAGTCTCATTTTCTAGAGACTATAAGGAAAAGAAGGAAACGCTCGGGCGAAAGATCGACAACGCCCGGAAAGCCGAAGCCTCGCCGCGTTACAAAAGCACTCGTTGTCCACGACTCCATTATACTTGAGTCAAGCATCGAGCGATTGAGAGAAGAAATAAAAAAATTGCGAGAGAGAGCCAGATCGCGTCAACGAGACCGCAACGAGCTCAGATATTTTTTATTCGACTAACGAGGGCGTCTCCAGCCCATCGACGTCAATTTATCTCACTGTCGTCACACTCATTAGTCGCTCTCAGCACCCTGGAAAAATGAAAAAAAATTTAGCGAAATACCAAATGCATTGCGTACGCAACTCTAACAATCCGGAAATTTAATTTTTTGAATAAATAAATAAAACTAAAAATATCGGCCGGTAGAAGAATGGCTCAGAACGGTACTACACAAATTTTAATATCATTTTTCATTCAATTTTATGTCATGGCTTCATTAAGGTTGTGAGTTGAATATATATATTTTTTTATTCATAAAAATATTTCATCCTTTCACAGACGCAAGATGACCTGAACGAATCTTTCCCGACCTTTAAGATCGATAGAAATAGATCGATAATAAAATACAATTTGCATAGTAAGTAGAACGAAAAATTGCATAAACTATGTAACCACTAGTCGAACCATGAGCTTCGCGATACCATAAGCTCTTCACACATTGAAACTTTGATCTTGTGAAGCTACTTCCGTTGCCTGTACTTGTTTTATGCATGAACAATAATTTAATCGGCTTGTGCGGCATTATCGTTTTCAAGAATATCGATATATCGTCCAATACGTTTTGGGTACGCTGCTAAAACGTTGTCGATCGACTGTACGAGCTTGTCCGAAGTCACGTAGTACCCTTGCTCTTTATCCATCCAACCAACATCAACCCAATCGCTCTCTCTCTCTCTCTCTCTCTCTCTCTCTCTCTCTCTCTCTCTCTCTCTCTCTCTCTCTCTCTCTCTCTCTCTCTCTCTCTCTCTGTCTCTCTCTCATCCTCCACACCGTCCTATTTTTTCTCACCGACTTTTCTCCGCTAGTCCGCTACACTGTGCACCATATCGGTCCATGCACCACATCGCTGTAAAGAATTTCCTGCCGAAGCCTATGCGCGGAATACATTGGATCGGTATACATGCTTGCCACTTTACCTTCCACGCGAAAGCTTTTGTCTATTGTAAAAGAAAAAAATTATCGCCAAATGCCAACAAAATCAAGGGTCAGTATAAACTGTGCATAATAATTTTAGTTGCTGTTAATAATAATTGTTGATATAATCGACAATTATTTTTGTAGGTACAATGAAGAACTATGAAGCACCAGAAAATGGAGAAACCGTGGTGACCGTGGTTCCGTATCCGAGCGGAAAACGCTTCGGAGATGAACGTACCGAGATTGCCCCGAGGGAACAAGAGGAAACCGACCTATACAGGGTCAAAACTTGCCGTTGAGCCTGTGGGAAAAAAAGCTTTCGTGCTCGCGTCGGTCGAAGGCAAAACTTCTACGGTTCAGTTATGGTCGAGCCACTTGCTCCAATAGCAGGCAAATGTCAGAGACCCATCTCGCATCAAAGAAAAAAAATACAAAACAGTTCAAAGTACAGGCAAAACCAAAAGCAGACTATCGTTCAGGACCTTCCGATCGTTTCAAATACGATACTTATTCCCCTAGACAAAAATGAAGACATTACTTTTGTATGATAAGAACCGAGACACAAATATAATTATCATTATATGTTATCAGGACCATTATTGATTACTATTGTTAAGATAATGAAAATCTTAGCAAGCCGATAGCGTTGGTTACACTGTACAACGTGTAAATGCGACTTCAAAGAATTTATCGCGTGCTCTGCAACTGAATGCGCGACGAGAAACTCAACTTCGAGGTGTAATCTATCATCCCGGGTGCGATAAATTTTGTACACCATGCGGCACAATGTGGTCGGGCTTGTTTAGCTTAGGCCGGGGTGGTTCATGCGGCAACGGAAGCGGGGTCGTTCTGCCGTCGGATGCATCAACTCAAAACTCCGAGGGTAAAGTTTTCAATGATGTGCTATTGTGAATATATCTATTTACATTTTATTATAATGATATAAAATAACAAAGTTGATGAACTCGTGATATTTGATCAAGACGTTATTATAATTTGGAATGTAATAAGTGGATACAAAATGTGGTGTAACGTGAAAGGGAGGAAGATATGAGGATGGGAGAAGAAAAAAAATCGAAAAAATTTTCCCGCACTACTTCAGGGTGAAAAGTTGTCGCCCTAAGAAACATCCTATTCGTTTCTCTTCGCAAAACTTATTTTCCCTCATGTTTTTATAACTTTTGCACTATCGTCGCATATATTCCTGTATCTCTATATATGCTCGCCATAAAAAACTTAACCTGAATATATCATTTTTGAAAGTTATAAAAATATTTCCCGTCGCAACCGCGCTTCCAACGATAAAACAATTGAATTTATATTTTTCTTCAACCTCAAAAACGGTGAAATATCCAAACAGAACGACGGTACTTCGAAACTTCGTCGACATACGCGGTTGTTAGACGATCTACAAGTTTTCATCGGAAAACGAAGCTCATTCGTCGTGAAATAAAGTAAAACTCGGGGTGGCTGAAGGCGATGTATCCTACCTCAACGAGCGTTGAGTCCAACGGAAACGGCGTCGAGGCCGGAGAAAGCGACGCAAAAAGAAAGTCGTGACGAAGAAAATTTATTTTTTATTTATTACTTTTATTTATTTCCAACTATCGACTGGCTTACGAGACGATGTCGAA
Source organism: Sussaba pulchella (assembly GCA_963971145.1). Classification (NCBI taxonomy): domain Eukaryota; kingdom Metazoa; phylum Arthropoda; class Insecta; order Hymenoptera; family Ichneumonidae; genus Sussaba; species Sussaba pulchella. Next base: position 259,631 of record OZ020164.1, read on the forward strand.
GCAACAACTTCTCGCTACGCAACGTCGTGGCTGCCACGACGTGTCTGATAAACTTTTTGCCATTGTCGCTCGTGAAGTTTGCCGACTACCGCGACAGCGGTCCCGGTCTAGGATCCGCTCGTTGGTTTTTTTTTTGTCCAGCCAAGCTCGACGAGCCCTTGTTGTACTCACATCGACCGAAGAAAAACTCTGTTCCATCATTTAAATGTTTTACGGCCCCCATTTCCGCAATTCCATCACGAGACTCGAAAAAAAAAACAAAAAATATTTCATTACACATTTGTTACGTCCAACATTTTTTTTAAATCTTCCAACAATCGTATGGTGCTCAGTCTCATTTCATCCACAAAATTGACTTTTTTTCATCAACACAGTGACACTAAACTGTCAAGTACTGCACCATTATAATTTCGTAATTGCAATGACAACTTCGGTCTTCGTGTACCGTCTTCTACCTTATTCATACCAAACGACTAAATTCAAATAGGATCCGTTAATGCCGTTAACTTCTCGAGCAAACACCGAAATGAAACAAAAAATAAATGAAAAAGCACAAGACCCGAGCATAGCGAGCGGCCTTTCAACTAAAATACGGAGACTGAGAGAGATACAGCGCGGCAGCCCCTTCAGTAGCGAAACAGTAATCGTATCTCGGGTACTGAACAGGCTAACGACGTTTAAAGCTCAGCAGTCCCCTCATACCGTCGCATCTCGAGAAAAGCCACTTAGCAGTCTCGTCGCAGCTTTGCATTTTAATATAAATACCTCTCGCTGCAGCAAAACCCGAGGCACCTGCGAAGTTAGGATAGACATTACCGGCGAATGGAAGGAAAGGCGAGTGCGGGAATCGATCAAATCGAGTCAAGGAAACCAGACCGGAAGTTTGTCAGTAAATACAATCACGCTTATGAAACACGGGGACTTTCGCAGTTGATTCCGTCCCTCCGGTCTATCTTCAGCGTCCGGCGGCATCGAGCCAGAAGAAGCATCGTAGCAATATGAAACGTGAGAAATTACCCTCATGTCTGACTATTCGTTAAGCTGCGTGGGTTACAATCGCATGCGGATTGAAAGTTCCCGTTGAATTTACGGATGTTCCTTGTTGCAGAAATTCTGCAGGATGTGCGAACGTTCAAACGAGAATACCACATAGTTGGCAGAGGGGCATAAAAGCGTTCTCCGTGTCTTGAACTATCGGGGTGCAGCCTCCCCCCCCCCTTCCCCCCGCTCAGGAGATCGTGCGAGGTAGCGGTTAAAAGCACACACGTGCAGCAATACCGAGAGAACTTGGTTACGAATGTGCTGCCGCCGTACTGAGCATGAGTATGTGCCGCGCCGAGTCTTGGTGCGGGAGAGGAAAGGGGCAAGGTAGGGTGAGAGACGTTCGGGATTTCCGGAAAAGCAGAACTACGGCGATCCGGAGCGACGATGATGAGGGCCATGACCATACGGAAAGGGGATGAAGGACGGAAGATGTTTCGAACTTCCGGATCTGGCTGAGCGCTCCGGAATCTCTCGCACGAGCGGCCCTTCAGAACCCTTCGCTGATCTCACTATATACGCAGGATCCCGACTAATGCACTCCCGAGTTTATTGCTCTCTCGGCCTTTCAAGCATCCTTCTTCCTTATGTATTCCCCGGTCTCGCGCTTTTGAATCTTGCGATAACGCTCGTGGTCCCCGCTCAAGAAGTATTTTAAAAAATTCAATTGTTTTTGTGAAATTCATTTTATCTGGATTTACGGAGGATTGCACCAATAATTATTGACTACGATATCCTTTTTCGTAATCCTGAAAGACAATGAACCTGATAATTACACTAATTTACCGGATGTAATGATTTTTCAAATTTAAAAAACATAAGAAAACGAAGCCCGATTAGTTCAAATATATTTTATAATTACGGTATTGATATTTTTTTTGACGTTGCTGAAGGATACGACCATTCCTTAACAAGTCTGAAAATAGGCTTTTTCGTTCCAATGGGTTGGTTAAATTCCGAAAATATGTACTATACGACACGAAAAATAATAACAATAACGATAATAATGCCACGAATATTAATTACAGATGCAGAATTTTTAGACACGATGGTGATAACTGAGTTTGGGTTATCCAAGATTTCACTTGACTGCCCTCGTCAACGGCTGGGTTTAAGTTCATATCTACTTCTCTTGATTAGAGGTCGCGGGCTTAACGAAAAATCGATAATAGAGCCACCGTTACTACTAATGAACACCGATGACAAACCGTGTTAACTGCGTGGTTTGGCCATTAGGGTTCATTATGGTACGCTTAGGAATACACTCGAAGGCAAGCGAATCGAAAAATTTCATGAAAAAATGTTCGGACGGAAAGTTTACACGTTGGTCGTAAAAATTGGCCTTCGAAGAATGGAAAGATTCACGTTAGGAACTTGCTCTCACGTGGGGACACATCATCTTTACTGGCCCTGGTTATCTCGGTACACCTCTGTTTGCCACCCGCTCTTACCACAGTGCTTCGATATCGGGGATTCTTTCTTCAGCAACGGCCCCTCGCATCGAGGGCGCCACCTTCGAGCAATCAAGGTACACGGTGACAACGACGTCCAGGCTTTCGATTTCCCGTCCTCCCCAAACCCCAATGATTTCCAACGGTAGTTCCACCGAGCAACGACCTTATACACAAGCAGCCCGCAGAAGGAAAAAGAAGCAAAAGAAGAAATTCAGCTCTATCTTTGTCTTTGACCTATAAACTTTGAGAATTCCGCGTATACATGAGTTTTTTTCAACACATTGCACTCATTACTGCGAAAAAACGTGGGAATATCAGAGCCCCTACTTTCCGGTAATTTGACACGGTAATAAAAGACTTTTTAATTAAGTCTGGAGATGAAAACCTACTTGTGAGAACCCATGAGCGTCAAAGTTTCGTATCGGAGTCTCGAAACGATTTAGACACATGTATATAGTTACGTAAAGAACTGTGGCAAGGCCGGTCGTTGACTCGAGACTACTTTACTCCTTATTATTTTCATATTTTGTCAGTTTCGGGGTGGGGATAGGGGGGAGGGGGGCGTTGGTCTAATTAACAACTCGCAGCCTCGGTCGACGTCGATGACACAGCGTTCTCGGCTCACATCGATTCGCCCCCCAAACTTCCCCCATTGAGCGTGTACATCAACGTTTTCCTATAGCCACGTAGCAGGGGGTTGCAAATCGTTGAAGGAAGATACACGATGTGGACGGTCTCGAACGTGCTGTCTGATGATGAATTATTACAAGCTTGTCACGTGGACAGAAACGACATAACGTACAACAATGAAAATCTATGTGACACGTAAATGTCTGACAACCGTACCGTTACCACTGCTCAATGTAAACTTAAAATGCAAAAATACCAACCTGCCGTGCATTGCACACAGCATCAATGACAATGCGTTCGTTCATCTCGTTCGAATTTTTATTTATTTGTGCGTTGACATTGTCTATTTTTTCTCGATAATTTCGTCCGATTTTTCAAATCTTCTTTTTAAAGTTCGACTACTTACTGACCGAAGAAATGAGAAATCATTTGTTTGGTAAGTAGTCAATCGGAAGTGTTACGAATTAATTCAAGCGATGTTTATGATGACTTGCATAGGCCAACAGAATTCTGCGTTACGATGAATAAAATTGCGCGACAAGAGGTCTGGATAGCTGTTCGACGACGATGGACTCATCACGGTGGATAATTTTAATAAAAGCGCGAGAAATTTCGCAAGAGGAACCGATACCGGATCGCCAAGTTTATTGACAACGATTTTCCGTATACTGAATTTGCACCTATTGTGACAAAAATTCGCTCAACGATTTGTACAATTTGACAAAACAGAAAAATTAATACTCAAATAAGAATTTAAAGTTCTTCGTAAACTATTGATAACCCCGCAATAACAGGAATCCCTTAATAATGCAAACCTCACGCATGTATATATTTATCACGAGCTCACTCCCTCCGAAATCCAAACTCCCACAACACTTTCGGCGAGCAAAGCCAATCGAGACTCACTTCACTGTCTTTGTAAAATGTTCAGTCAATTCTGTTCACACACCAAAACACGGAAATAATTTTTCATTATTATAATCTTTTAATTTCCAATGCAATAAATATAAAAAGCTCCTCATCAAATTCTTGGGCATTGAAAAAAATCTCAATTCTCATTTCTTCTAACTATTTCAATTCATAAAATTTGTTTCATCATGTTTCCATACATTCTGAATATCAATTTACTTATTTTTTCACCTCTCGATAGAAATATTTAATTAATTTTTTTTTTTCGACTTGGTAATTTTATTTGTGTTATGTTTGACGTCTCTCACTGACGCGATTTTTTATTTAGCACAAAGTCGCCATCACCACGCGACGCGCTACTCGAGCGTGTGCCGTTGCACCGCGCGATCGGGACGGGGCGGGGGAACGGGAGTGTCGTGACGTTGCGGAGGCTGACGACGCACTGGCTGTACTACTGCGGCCGCTCATGCCAACATCTCCGGGAGGCACCAACCCACGAAGCACGAACCTTCGCGGCACAGTGGGTTACCCGTGCGCGCGATAGTCCGAAAGCCAAAATGTACCCCCTTCGTGGTAGAGCCTGCGAAAGCCGCGCGAACCGCGACACTCCCTCGAGGGCGCCTTGGCGTCCGACCATTCCATGCCGCAACTACTTACAGCCCAGTCACGCTCTATCCGAGAACGGAAGAGTGGCTGAAAGATAAAAAATTCCTACTCAGCTTCATAGTCGTCATTGCCCCCCTGCCACAGTCATTGTTTGGTTGTGTATGGAACTATCTCAACGGGAATAATAATAATAATAATTATTATTATTATTATTATTATTATATAATAATTATAATTATAGTTAGTTAGGTTAGTTATTATAATAATAATTATTATTATTATCATTATGAGTAAAGAGTTTTCTTCTACGTCGATTGATACATTTCGGCGAAGGATATTTCATTTTGAAGGAACTTGATTGGAAAATACAAGACAAAATCACATTTTTTTTAATATTGATTTTTTAAAATCGATATACGAAAGTTTCGTCAACAAAACAAATGTAAACCAAATCGTTTCTTCTAAATACGACCTCTGCGGATTCGCATGAATAATTCCTAAAATTATGATAAAAGCAAATTGCTTGTCATTTTAAGAATCACGATCATCCATTCGAACGCTGAATGGTCGACGTCCAAAACCTTCATTGACTCACCCATTATACTATTATTGTTCGAGAAGCAACAGGAATGCAGTGCCCGAAGCACTAACGACGTGCCGAAAGGCCAAAGAATGCTTTGCTTAGCACGAGGAATGTTATCGATGTCGTCCTTGCAGCTGCAAATTTCCAGCGCGCTCCCATGCCCTATAATCCATCATACTGTCGAAGCCACGTACGCCCATAGCGAGCTGCGACAGAACGATGCTTTTACCAGAGGAAAGTACATCGCAGAAAAGTGGCATCACGCTCTATCGTCTACCAAAAACATTATAAACCTTTGCGGAATGTCCGATTATCCTTAAAATTTCCACCGCGCCGTTGGTTTTGCCGCAAGGTGGCTACGGTGCTCGCTGTCTCTCGCAAGTAGAATACACGGTCCATTATCAAGAAAAAAGTAAAATAAACTTCCAACTAAACGAAAATTCTACCTCGTATATAGTAATTTCTTCGGGTCGGATCTTACCACATCATAGAGTATCCAGTACTACCGAAAAATACTCGGAAGATAGGGCACAAAGAGCGGTCCTGATACGGCTGGAAGTCAAGTACATCGTGAATTATCATACAAGATGACCACTTTGCAAATCCATTAATCAAATACAGACACGTCGTTTCCAGATTCCGCCTATCGTATTGCTCGATCCAATTTTAATTCTGGCGAACTAATTACCGCAGCGTTACCATGTGCAAGCGGGATTCCCACCGAGATACCGCCAATTCCGGGTCCTAAGCTCCGAGCAAATTACACTGGATATGTATATGTATATGTACGCATATATTTCACGTCATGAAAAGTTCCAAGCAAACTTTCGGTGTCGGCAATTAATCTGAGACTACGTGCACGTTATTTAAGTCGCGAGATCTCATTTTCACTGAAAACCCGAAAGTATTGACTGCACGAGATGATGACTAAGAATGCATTAAAATATTGTATCGCGGCATCTCGATCAGTTGAGTTTGATGGTCGATATATTTTTTTTAATTGCGAAACATTAAAAATCTGACAAAGATTTATATTTCAAATCAAACCGGCGTCGAGGTCATTTGATTTTCTTTTTTTTTCCATTGCGGGTTGAAAGTCAACTTTCGCTAGAATTTCGAAGGTTTCAGTTGTGAGGTTTTCAGCTCATTTTTTGCTCAATTATACCGCACTGTGAAAGTCGTGTAATTGCCCAAAAACGACGAAAATAATATAAAATAAGAGAGACAAATCTGAAAATTCCCGTTCTCAGTCGAGCTATCAATATCAATTTAGTCGGATTTAGCAAAATCCCTTCGTCGATACAGTGGCCCAATGGCAACGACGTTCCATGATGCGAAAGTCAGCTTTCGTAACAAGATAAAGAGGAGACAGTGAGATCTCATCGCCTCCGGGTATGGATATAAGACGGTGAAGTGAGAGGGGAATGCATGAGAGGAGACGAAGTTTAGCTCGTCGATTTCTCGTCACCCACTCCTGGGGTCCCTAACGCGATATAATCGAGGTGTTGCGCACAAGTAGAAGCATAAGACCGGCAAGAAGGAAGCGCCGAAAGGAAAAGTCTCGCTCAAGCTCTGATGCAGCTTCGTCGTTGCCACTACGATTCTCATTCCCCTGTCGGTCGATGACCTAGATGAGCCCCCGAGCATCCAAGAACCATGGATAAGCACCCCATCGAATATATATCGGGTTGGTGATTTCTTCTTCTTTTCTTTCACTTTTTTCTTTCTTCCCACCCTTTTCTCCTTCTTCTTCTTCTCCTCATTCTTTTTCTCTCCGTTTTCGTCTTCTTCGTTTTTTTCTGTCGTTACTTTGCTCCTTCTTGTACTTCATCTTCCGCTTGTTCTCCTTTTTCCTTTTTCATCTCCTCTCCTTCCTGGTATTTCGGTTATCCCCTTTCTTCATTGTTTTTGTTCCTTCTTTTGCTTCTACTTCTTCCTCGTCGTCTTTTTTCTCATCTCCCTCTTTTCCTTCTCCTTCCTCTTTTCTTTAAATTTTTTTATTCTTCTTTTTCTTCTTCGTTTGCTTCTTCTTATTCTGCCTCGTCTTCCTTTTTTATAAATCTTATCGCATGCAGTTCATATTTCTCACTTAAGTCCCAGCTGCGCGAGATCCTGGATGTATCGAATCTTACCATCGTCCCCTGGGAATGAATTCGAATTCCACCTGGTCTCGACTCGAAGCGACACAGAGCCGAGGATCTGTTGGCTCCCATATACGATACGATCGAACTCCTGCGCTTTCTCGATCGTCCATTGTATGCCACGACGAAGATACGGCAATCCGATACCCACCCATACCACGTGGGTACCACCGTTGCTTGAGTATGCACCGATGTTGCAACAATCCGTTCGTCGGCGTTTGAAAATCCACGTTCGACAAATTTTTTCGATAAAATAACTCGTTTTTCCTTCGTTCCCATTTATTTCATAGCCCATATGGTATTTCCGACTGGATGTCGTCCCATCGTTTTCCGCAATCGAAAATTCGAAACAGGAACGTCAGGCATTACGTATACATGTTGCTAACAATCCCTTACATTTTTTTCTCGGATATGAGCATTGCATCGAATCTTTTGTGGCTCCTATACGTCAACGTGGTGCAACGGAAATACGTTCTGCTTTTTCTGGAACCGACGTTTCCACTGATATTCGAAGAATTAAGAGATAAAACAATATAGAACTTTTAAAATATTTAATTGTAATACATTCTCGAAAAAAAAATGTTATTCCCCCATTAGATCTCTAATTTATCGTTGGTACATTGTACATTTTTTGAATCCTATCTTTGCCAGAATCTTTTTTTCCCATCTACCCCTTTTTTCTTCTTTTCTAAGGAATTTGCAACTACGTCTAAAAAAAGGGTGAAAATTACTAGGAATCCTGTGAAAGGTGAAGAAGGCGTCGAGGGTCGTGCGTTTCGACACGAGAAGGGCGTAATCCAAAGACTGAGCTTTGCGTTTGTTGTGCTCCACAAAATCCTCGTGAATGTCATGGCCCAAGCAAGCTCGAAACTCGACGAGAAATTTCATTGGTCAAAATCGCATCCGGAGGCTTGCAAGCTCAGGACTATCTGGTCCTGACAGCGTCGCAGAGTTAATCCTACGTTGCAAGCACCACACCTAGTGAGTCTGTGAAAATTCTATGGTAACAAGTACAGTTAAATGTACTTCCCGCATGTATACAAAAAAACGGTATCGGTTATCCAACGAACCGAGTTCACCGATGCGAGCATACCCGAGGTCCGAGGTCCGGATCGACGTAGAAACTAACTTTTTAAGACTCTGTCGTTCTCACTGTCCCATAAGTGGACTACCGGATGTGCCGTAAGGTTTGAAAGTAGTTCAAAGTCCAAAGACTCGAAGCGAAAAATTGCTGAAATTGTGTCGAGATCGTGTTACGTAACTGAACGGTTGTAGTATTGTATTAGTAACTTTATCCCAAAAAAAACCTAAGCTCTCTGGTATTTTTATTCATATCACCAAAAAGAATCGGAATACATCAGACAACTACTCGAAGTACTCGCTACTCTCCTTCATTAAATAATCGACTTACTTCTAAAGCAGTTGTCGTGCCTTTGGCAACGTTCTCGCTAGATAAAACTGCATTGCTCATAGATCTAACTCTTTCCGACTGCGTTCCCATTCTCCCTGTCCTCTTAATCTTTATTTTTCCGTTTTTTCTCGCTCCCCTCGCGAGCAAGCTTCGAGCAGCCTGCCCCACCGGCAGGGTTCGACAACACTTGACTTTGTGGGGTTTCGCGGAAGCCTCAACGAGCCCTCGAAATGACAGTCTGCTTCGAGCATCGCGGCCCAACAAAAGTGCTCGACGCGTTCTATCGTTGCGATATATTGCGATACGTAATATATCGAATATTCGGAACGCGTACCTCGCTGTTATGCACGAGGCATTTGTTTGTTGTCCTTGTAATTTTGTGGATTAGTACGAATATTTTGTGAGGAGCTAGAACTGTCTATGTGAATTATGAAAAAACTAATTTTTGGTACGTGATTTGCGATCTTTATGCGCTAACTGAACGACATTGAAAATCGGGCAGCCTTGAATTTGTAACTGAGTTCTTCGATCGAAGGAACTTCCGAAAACCCTTCTACGGCAGTCGACGGTGCTAGAAATAACAATGTCTCTTTTTTTCACCGTCTATGCGCTTTTTAATAAACGCCTCGACGGATATAAAACAAATTGAAAATTTACAGCTTTCATCGCCTCATTAGTAAACCGACCGGATTTATTCCCATTTTCACTGTGTGCCAATTTTTTTAATCTTCTTCTTTTTTGTCTGGCACGAACGTGTGAAATCGTATGCATGACTTGCGACAATAATTCTCAGATCTCATGGAAAAAATATATATTTTCTACTTTCTATTTTTCATTCTTGTCGGTATTGTTGTTGGTCGTTTTTTCGACTCTTATTTCCACGTCTCGTAACTCTAGTCAAGTCGAATTCTTTCGATGCCAAGAAGTAAGTTCCGTGCTCTCTTATTTGTTCGGTCGTCATTGCAGAAATACTGTTGCTGGTGGTCGGTTCGTCGAACGCGTTCAACGATGCCAACCCGAGTTTCCGCGACCAAGATATACTCGAACTCCTTGCTCTTCCCGATTCCACGACCTCCAATTCAACCTGCAATTGCTCGACCACCGAGAGTCCCCTGATGTTTCATCCCCTGAGCGGAAACGCGGCAGACGCACGGCTACGAATCGACGAAATCGACGATGACTTCGTTTACGAGGAAATCCCATCGAGCCCGTCAACCATCCCGGACCCGCAAACCGCGAACGTGTCGCATCTGAAAACTTTCGCCGTGCCGAAAGATTGGAACACCGCAAAACCGACCCTCGACTTTCCCAGGACACCGCCCTCGGATAGTTTCAAAATGGCCAGTCTTCATTTGGACAAAGGAATATTCGCCTTCGAGTTTCTACAAAATTTTCTCAGCACCGTTCAACCCCACGACGTTCCATTGGGTAAAATGTTATCAATTACGATCGTTTAGACTTCATTTGACGTTGCATTTTCTTTGATTGAACCATTTCTATTTCCGACCGAAATTATCATTTTCAGAAAAATGATTCAGTTACCTGATTTTATAATAAATTATTTAGTATTTTTTAAAAATTAATCGAAATCAGTATTAAAAAGAAACCATTGAGAAAAATTGATTTCTATTAAATTAGTCGATATTCAAAACGATTTTCGATCAAATGTATTACTCAAAAAAATAATTAACTCGAATCATTTTTCTGATCATGAGTGTCGTATTTGCAAATATTTTTAAGTTTTTGAATTCCCCAAAAAAATTTCAGATTTGATTAAAGACGTGCTGGAAAATAGGATAAGTGCCTTCAAACTACTATCCAAGGTAAAGTCAAAAGCCTCACAGTTATAGCCACGTCCGAACTGGGTTATACTGTAGTATATATCTAACAATGAAGTAAATACACATGGATATATACACACACGCACCGAGCCACACACATATCTATATATATATAGTCCTATATAAGTGCACATATATAAACGTTCCAGTCCATGCATATGGAGGTCGGTTTCGTGGCTCTCGTAGGCGTTTGCTGTGTTCTGGCGTGCGTGATTCCTGGCACGGAACTCTGGCTCGGCTGTCGCCCGATCAGAGAGGATTACAAGCCCTCCCAGCATCCGGGATTTCTGGCCTTCCTTCTGTCCGTCTCGGTCTTTATTCTCGGGTACGTTATCCCTAATCCTGCACCGTCCACGAACCTACAATCCTCGAGCTGCGCCTCCCTCTTTCCAACAGTTCCTTCGTGCACATATAACACCAAAACACACACAGTCGATGGCGACCTAAGCCGGCAAAAAGGGACAGACGGATCTTTTCAGCAACAATCTCAAAATCTTTATACGTAAACTGTATGAATGTGTGTATCTGTGCCTTAAGGCAGACAATCTTGTATCTCGCTTTGCCCCATGCAGATCGAGCATGATCGCCATGCTCGTGTGCAACGAGGCAAGCAGTTCGGGAATCGAGAAAATCCCGGTCGTTGTTGAAACGGCGCTGCAGGATCTCAGCGATTATCATAGCGGCACGACAGCTCAAATGCGAAGATGCTTGACGAGCAGTCTCGATGTTGCAAGTGAAGCCATCCTCGCTGACTTGGACAGTAAGTGTCTGTGCTGGATTTTAAAAACCCATCGCCCCTCTACCGTTCCTCACAATATTTATCAGCAGAGTTTTGTAGGAGGACAAATATCGCATAAAAATATTAGAATGCCAATTACGGTAACATTGCCCTTATTTTCACTGCTTGGGAACGTGCTATAACTTGTGAGCTTTGAAACTATCATTTAACGATTATTAGATTTTGCTGCTCTTAGCTTTTTTTTTAGAGACTTACATCGTCTGCATTCACGTCCAAACGAATTTTAAATAATTTGTTCAACAAGTTTATTCTCTATATTAGCAAATATAAAATTCAGGACGAAATATTAATTGAAACGAATAAAAAAGCATATATTCTATCCCGGAGTATCGCAATCCCGTTCGCAAAAGCAAAGTCAATCATTATTTTGTCACTATTGATTTTAACTACGAGCCTCAAAGTTTTTCATTCCGGCTTATGCCGTATCAAAACAGTTGTTTTATTACGAGGGAAGTACTAACTTCAGTGAACTGAAGTTAGTACCAGTGGCTCTTTGCACATTCAGTAAACCAAGATTTGGTGTTAATGTACTGGTTTCTGCGACATCTAATGAACAGCGCTCGCCCAATGCTGGAACGGAGAGAGACGTATAGCTAGCTGCCTAATGAGTGCCATCACCATCGCGAGAAACTATATACATGCATTTATATGTAGATAAATATATATATATGTAAGCAGAAGGGTATCCTCGAGCGTTAATAACCAACTGGAGTAGAATTCGACGACATTAGCATAGATCCTCGGTTGTTATGCATTTGCTTAATGATTATCTACTATCGGTCGTACACCAAACGTTTCATCGACCAATATTGTCGGACCCGAAGGCTCCCAAATTGCCAAGATAAGCGAGTGAAATCGTTCATGACTATTCAATGGAAATGTATCTCTCGAACCTCATCGTTTGCTTAACGAGACAAACTTGTCATCGGTCCAGATCTCTTGCAAACCTTCATGGTAACTGCCAATTCGTTGTGGGTATTAATATTATTTCCAATTATATTTTCGCAACAATGATCGACGTTATGTTCAATTAATTTTTGCAATGAATAACCGGTTCCACATTTTAGTATTATTATTATGTCCTCTATACTTCCGAATCTAAAATAAATGCTGGATTCAATTGATTATTGAATGTTAATATATTAACATAGTAAATTTAACCGTACACAATGTAATAATTGAGAGGGCGAAAGAAATTCTTTTACTTTATGTTTTTGAATTTTTAGATAACGAAAATGTTGAAAAACCGGGCCATTTACTATGATGAGTTAGTGTCATACAGAATGATATTACGTATCTTAAAGTCGTGTGCGTGGTGCACCACCCGAGTAAATGGGAAATTCGTATCAGATTCCGATAACGAGATACGTTATTGGCTGAAATGAATAATGGTCACGAGGGGCCAGCCAAAACGACGTGACGAGATTTACAATGCTACTACCGCAGCATCCCAATTGACGAATCGTGGAATATTGTACATCGAACGATATTTTTTACGTTCCAAATGTGTTGTAACGGAGGGATAGATAATAGTCGACTGAAAAGGGATGAACGTTCGATGACGTTAATTTTCGTTAATCGATTGCAGATGTCGAAGAATTACTGGGAAAACCGGTACAGGAGGACTTGGCCACGGAAACCGGACTGGACGTTGCTCTGGAGGCTCTGCTCGACGTTGCCAATGGTGATAATGATAACAACCCTCGACGTTATATGTAGCAGCACTGCTATGCATTTACAACATAGTGCAGCTTCGGCTTGAGATGTTTTTCCGTTAAAAGCTTATCGAATGCAATGTCAAAACCACGGGACAACGAGTGATCATGCGGTACTCGATGATGCACTACAGGCGTTGTCGATTAAACTTCTGGTCAAGCCACAGTGATTGGCAACCCCTGCGAGCTGACGTACATAATGGAAAGGAACATAGAGCCTTGAATGTGTTGGATGATCCTAAATCGTTGTATATATTTTTGAGGGATGAAAATTATTAACGAATGTCGAATAGCTGAAAACACTGCAATTATCGTGTTTCGAAAATACTATCACTTCTTGAGATCATTTATTCTCTGGATCAAAAAAATTCGGTGATCAATTTTTTCTATTAAAAAAATATTTGCAACAATCATGTTATTCCATTTTCTTTTTTTGATGGTTTTGCGGCTAATGAATGTAGCATTCGTCCCGTCATAATGTTACATAAGAATAGGAGGCACCGAGAGTGGAAAAATTGTCAATATTGTCATGAATTATTAGATCGAGTGGCAACCTCTCACGACTCGACGGTTATTTGCATATTCATAACCTCCGTACAGTGGGGTGTACATCGATACGGCAAAGCCACGTTCGTGACTCCGTGAGAGCCACCGGATGAGCTCTCCCCATACGCATTACTATCTCGTGAATCGATGGTAATTTGTCGCACTAACGGTCCAATAGGAAATCATCACCGAGGGCTTCGTTGGCCTATCGTCTTAAGCATAGACATTTGTACCCCATAATGAACACCCCCATATATATTCACGACACGATAGTTCAAACCATTTTACGTGTCAAAAGAATATCGTACTCGCGAGTGAAACGCCCGGAGCCATGAGTAAAACCCGGATATAGTCAGACACACCGCTAAGACCATTTTCTTCGATAATCGATATAATTCCGCCCGGAGCAAGAACTGGGCGCACATACATTGCCATTAGTTGTTCGGTATATCGCAACGATAGTGCTTGCACCTACGTTTCGTATCCAAATTATGTCAATTAGTGACAACCGTGATAAAGAGAAAACAGTCGGAGGAAATGCATATGGATATTCACCGTACTACAAAGCATTTCGAGTAAATTAATTCAACGTAGTCAAAAATAGTATGAATACGATAAAATAAACCGTGAATTACAGAGGAATAAAAAAATACCAGACGTGCCCAGCTCCCATCCCTACCACAACGGCGGGGTGGTCTCGCCAATTAAAAAAAAAATGTAAATCATACTGTATTCCGATTGGGGCAAATCATCGTTACATATTATATCGACATAGATCACGCGGTAAATTAAATGTGTCGGTATATTCGTGAGTCTGAAGAACCTTTCCGATAAAGAGACGCAAACCATAAAGAAACTTGCCTACGGGTAGCTTCACGACGAGAAAGCGCATATATGCATGAATAAACTAGGCACCCTGCGATAGGGTCTTGTGAACTTGCCCATTAAGTGACCTCCGTCCATCGCGGGACTATCACTTTAGACGGTCCACGTACACCGAGTCTCGCTAACTGAATATTAACTAAATTAGTACGTACCGGCGGTTCTACCCCGTAGACCAGTATTGGCCCTTCATTTCTCTCTCTCTCTCTCTCTCTCTCTCTCTCTCTCTCTCTCTCTCTCTCTCTCTCTCTCTCTCTCTCTCTCTCTCTCTCTCTCTCTCTCTCTCTCTCTCTCTCTCTCTCTCTCTCTCTCTCTCTCTCTCTCTCTCTCTCTCTCTCTCTCTCTCTCTCTCTCTCTCTCTCTCTCTCTCTCTCTCTCTCTCTCTCTCTCTCTCTCTCTCTCTCTCTCCCTCTCTCTCTCTCTGCTCTTCCCACTCCCCCACTCATACAGTCTGAAATTCGCGATGATGTGCACCCCAAGTCGTCGTAAAAATGCAGTCATTGGCATACTCGTTTTTATTTCCTATTCGACACTATTCACAACAGAGCCTGCCGACGGTGGGGGAAGGGCCGGACAGTATCACGACCGTCTGATATGCAGACCCAATGAGATTACAAATTGTCGGGGATTCGGTAATCCCGCAGCATCTACAGATTTGCCAATATATATGCATTCTCCCCAGCCTCGAGGTCTCTACCCCTTCCCCCTCTCCTTCGACCTGAAATCTGCACCCTTTTCTCTTCGACTGGCTCTAGATGACCACCGTCCTCGAGGCCTTATGAGAGACTTACATGAAAAAATTAAATAAGATAAAGTAAAGAATCGTACAAAAGAACGTTACGTAACTCGGTGATATTTGGATGATGCGTCGACACGATCTTCCGTTACCGCCGAATCCTCGGCACAGAACTATGCGGTAGACGTGTGGTTTCATTATTCGTTGCACGACGTAGCAGAGCACCGGAGTGCCTCCTCCTCCCACCCCCTGAGGCAAGATCTTGTCGCATGCGGAACTGTTTAGTTGGGTAAATTGTGTTTCACAGCAACCCAAGAGCTTTCCACGCGGGCCGCGGCCCTGCTGAAAGAGGGCGATAGAGCAAGCGAGCGGGGATTGGAATTGAGCCGGGAGGTAGACGCTCTTCGACGTGAGCTGGAAGCTGCAGTGAGAGATTGCCCGACTGCGGATCGGCCGTTGTGCGCTACTTTGAATCCCTCGGGTTTGGGGGTAGCTCTTCGTCTCGATAGGGTGAGTATACATATACATAAATGGCTTGCTGTACGATTAAAATGGCTGATTAGTTACCGTCTGACATTTTTAAGTTGCGGGAAATCCATTCCACGTATTTTCCACTTTGTATGCGATAGTTATCCACGCTCAGAGTCGGCTCGTCGGCGTTCTTGGCCAACGCTTTGATTTAATCGAAGCTATTTTCTTTAAATGTTTCAAATTAAAAATCATTATCGTTAACAGTGTGGCGATTATTCGACCGAAACATAATTTTTGAATCATTTATTTCTCGACCAAGCAAATAGATCGACGTCGACGATATTTCAGTGCTGCTATTTCTTGCGTCAAACTCTCTCACCACAAATTAAATAGCTTACGGCGAGAAAATTTTTAATGAAAAGCAGATGGGATAATACTGGGGCAGTGAATACATACGAGTACAGGGCTGTGCACGAGGGTAGGACAATATCAAAGTTCGCTTTTGACGAAGTACCTGCAGAAACGTCGCTCGAAGCGAAAGTCGAAGTGGAAAACAGTGACAAAAGTTTATGGTACGCGATGTTGTCCGGTGGTGGCGTAGGAAGTTTACGTGATAACGTGAAAGTTGCGGGGTCGGGGAAGATAGCGAGTAGGCGACCAGAACGAGCAAACGGCGAAAAGTTTTGGCGGACACCGTTACAGTTACCCACCAGCAAAAGATGAGAGCATAGCTGCTGCATCACAGCTCTGATCTACCCCTGGAGTCTCGATATTTCGGTCGAACGCTCTTTTTCTCCTAATTGGTCGCCACAAATAAATCAAGACGATAGACAGCCAACTTCCTCTCACTGTGTCCAGACAAAGAAAAAAACGCAGTTGCGAGAAGAAAATATACGAAAGAATTGAAAAAAAAAACGAAACGATCCAATCTCACCCGGAAGTCTTCCCGAGGCTTTATCTATCGAGCCACTTGCTTCCATCCGGCAACTTGTGCACATCTTATCCTCGTGCACATCTTGGACCGAACTTTTTGCGCTTGAAACTGAATTCGTCTTTCCTTCACCACTCTGACAATATTATTTACTGACAATTGTGTAGTATTCAAATTATCAACCCTCCCTCGCCTCCCTCTGCTGGCCCCACTTAAAAATATAAAACCAATCATAAAATAATCCACATTTTTCCAAATATTCAAATCAGGATCCAAAATTAAAATTCGGAAAAAAAACATACAATAGTTCTCCAGGTAGGGAATTTTGAGAAAATGTGTTGTTGGGGGACGTCGAAATATTTGTCTCGTCTCGTCGTAACGCCGTGGTAAGGACCATCTGTGTATCGAGGCGTTATAGTTGACCGAAGGTACAAGGCACGTTTGTATCGTTACAGCTCCTGCGGGACGATC